>VYXF01000210.1:518861-540318 GCA_013397295.1 Polioptila caerulea
TCGTCGCTGTTTTTCCCGTCGCTGTTCTTCCCGCCTCCTCCGCCGCCGGTTTGTGAGGGCAGTGGTAGTTTTCACCTGGTGAAATGAGAGGGTAAAGAGGGATTACAGAAACACTGGGGGTAGGGGATAACAGGATTGATAAACCAGGGATGTAACATGGGGTTTTACAACTTTTTGGGTGGAACATACTGGGATGATACAACACATTACAGAAATTGTGAACTTTAACTTTTACTATTAAAAGAGATAACATTAACATGAGGAAATTTTGGGATTTTATTCATAACATTTACAAAATGTCTGCATTTATGCCTGCAGCGACATGGTCCTTGGTCTTTTCACTTTCCCTCTGCACTGCCTAGCTCTGCTGCACAGGCAGAGCAGCAGTGGGGCTTGGTTGTTGGAGACCAGGCTGGAACTTCAGCTCAGCCCAGCTCAGCTCAGCTCAGCTCAGCTCAGCTCAGCTCAGCTTAGCTCAGCCTCTCTTCTGCTGTCTGACTTCAGCCCTTCTACTTGTTCTTCCAGTGGGAGCAGAGTATTCACAGTATCTCCTTTTAGACGTTAGATAATTCGGGCACTGGACTGTGTTCTGGAGAATTTCACCTCCGCCTATATTAGACAGCTTTGAATCATGGAATCATTTAGGTTGGAAAAACTTCAAATATCATTGAGTCCAACCACTAACCCAGCACTGCCAAGTCCACCACTAAACCAAGTCCCCAAGTGCTACATCTGCACATCTTTATAATACCTCCAGGGATAGTGATTCTGTCACTGCCCTGGGCAGCCTGTTCCAATGCTTGACAGCCCTTTCCATGAAGAATTTTTCCTAATATCAAATCTAAACCTCCCCTGGCACAACCTGAGGCAGTTTCCTCTGGTTCCTTTGCTTGCTATCTGGGAGAAGGGACCAACCCCCATCTACCTCCTTTCAGGTAGCTGTAGAGAGCTATGAGGTCACCCAGAGCTTCCTTTACTCCAGGCTAAACAACCCCAGCTCAGTCAGCCAAGCACTTGTGCTCCAGACCCTTCACCAGCTCTGTTGCCCTTCTCTGGGCATGCTCTAGCCCCTCAGTGTCTTTCTTGGAGTTAAGGGTGCAGAACCTGACGCAGTATTCGAGGTGTGGCATCACCAGTGCCGAGTACGGGGTTACAATCAGGGATCTCATCCTGCCAGCCACACTATTGCTGATAGAAGCCATGTTTTTGATATAAAGGTCAGGCCTGGAATTATGAGATTGGAAATTATTATTACAGGGCATAAAATCCAAAATGTTGTATTTTATGTCATAAATGCAAAAAGCACATGGCTATTGCAAATATGAAGAAGAAATGTCTATTTATCTAACTTACCAAAGTCAAATTTTGAAAGGGCACCACTGCATAAAAGCCCACAGGTGGGAGAAAAGAATACACAAAGCCTGACAAGAAAGACATGATTTGTCTGAGCAAACCAATGGAGATGTTAAAACTCAGAAGCCTCAGAGACATCTGCTAACTCGAACATGCAACTGGCAGCTATCACCAAGCTGTGCTCTCATGTGGTTCTTGGCTGTTTCTTGCTTGTATTTTCTAATTCCAGCATGTCTCCTTGGTGTTACTCCTACATGAACTGGCAATGTTGTCAGAGGAAATCATGTCAGTGCACTGCAGACCATTTTTTGCCTCGTGAAGAAATTAATTTGATGGATCTTGATGTTTAATGTAGAAAAAGCAAGTTCCATCTACACAGAGCTTTGTATTCTGCACTGGGAACACTGGAACCCTGTGAAGAAATCATCTTCTAGCCATAAAAAAAAATCAAGTACAAGGAAGATGGCTCCTTTCACTGCAGGATCATGAGGTTCACAAACAATTGCAATGGATACTCACAAGGTTCAGGGGGAACAGTACAAACATGTTAACTTCCTTCAGTAGTCACGGAAACCAGTGTGATAAAAAAAGTAGATTGGCCAATTCAACCTTCTGGGCTCACAGGGACTCTCCGTAGAAAGCTGAAGGGGAGTATAATTAATTATAAGGACTTTAAAAACTCATGCAGTCTGCTAATGACATAGTTCATACAGTTACCCTTTCCTCTTCCCCCGTTCTCATGTGGTAGATGGAAGTACCTCTTTTTGTACCATCCATGAGCCAAACCATCATGCACCTGTCTCCTTTTCTGAAATAAAATCCACTGAAAAGACTGTAAAAATCCTGAATGAATATGAATCATGTCTTTTAGATATGTTCATAAAAATCCCCTTCTCATGGATTGACCTTTGCTATATGTTTTGGGTTATTGGACAGATGCATTCTGTCAATAGCTTTCATTGTCTTTATATCAAAGGACATGTTTCATAGTATTGATAAAATTCCCCTCTCACTTCCCATGAAATAAGCTCTTAAAGCTGAAGCCTGCAAAACAGCAATCCCTTTGCTGTTGTTCTTCAAGTATTGGTCTCCTGGAGCCCACCCTACCTAAGGGCTTACTTTGGAGATGAAAAAGAATACCAAGACATCTTGAGAAATACCCACACTCTTCAGAGCAAGATTCAAGTGCGGGAGTGTGATTAAGTGCCTTAAAAATCGAGGTTTGTGAGGCAATCTCCAATTCTGAGCCTGCAGCCCTGCCCTTTGGACATGTTTCTCTACCATTCATGAAATGCAAAGCATCAAGATGCAATTCTGGGAGGATGTAGATGCATTAATATGTGAGGAAAACAGAGAAAAGCTTGTAGGGCATCCTCCAGGAATTCCATAGCAGTGTGCCAACACACGTTTTGCAATAAGGTGCAGTGCTCTAATAAATACACCAAACATTTGTGATAACTATGTCATTCAGAGCTCCTAGGTCTTATTTTCTGCAATATGTTCACCTTGTGAATAGGATTGAGCCCAACAGTGCTTCATGGCCTTCAGTGGGGTCAAATAATTATAAAAAATACACTGCATCAAGATAATCTTCTCCATTTTGTTGCTTCCTTTCCATTTTCCCTCTAGCTAACTCCCTATTCAAAGACAGAGACAGCAAATTAACTAAGTGATTAAATGGAAGATCATCCTATTGCAGACAATGCTCTATGCAACTTCTTCAGTCTGCAAATCACAGCCTTCCCTCTAGCAAGTGTTTTGTGCAATGTACAGCCACTCAATCTGATTATATGTGACTTTGAGCAGTGGGCGGTTTTGTGCTTGCCTTTATGCGTAAAGGTAAATGTCAGCAAAATGAATGGAGTTTTGGATATTACTTATGCGTTTGATGAAGCCCTTATACTCTCTCTACCAAGTATACTGTAAGTGCTTAACTAGATTTATCAACTGCTTTATAAGGAGCAGCAAGAAACCCAGATTAAAGGTTGCTAAGTTACAAACCAGATAAAGCATAGGCATATTTCCAAATTTATATAAGCACCATGCCTAAGTTAAAGAGAAGCGTGAGAAGCGGTTCGAGCTCAAGAATAGGTTAACGTGCAAGACAGATTTTTTTTCTCGATTTCTCTGCATGGTTTTATTTCCAGAGATATTTCAAAGGGGTATTACAGCATTCAGAACCTATTACAACATGCCAAGTGTGAGAGAAGTAATGCCTAAAACCCAGCATGGGGGCTTTTTAATGGTAATACAGATATTATGCAGCATTTCCCTCCCCAGGTCAAGCCATACTTGCCTTGAATACAATCCTCCTACAAATACAAACATGTACATCCTGAGTGTACAGGCCCTTGTTACAATGGGGACAAAGTAGCACTGTATTCACAGACAGATAACACAGACATTAATCCCACGATTGAAGAAATGGGATTTTGAGCTGTGCAAATTCCAGTTCAAAGGAGGGATCCTTCTCAGTATAGTTGTCTCTGTTATCAGCCCATGTTTAGCTAATAAATGGTTTATTATAAATTATATGGCTGTGAGTGGCTTAGATACATATTACTGGGTTTGGAGTGGTCCAAAATTACCGCTTACTGTGCTAGAAGAGCTGTTAGGAGACGCTTGTGCTCACTGCATGGGGAAGCAGCATGCAGAAAGAGGGAGTTCTTCTAGAGACAACCCTTTTTCAGCCTACTTAAGTTCCTAGGCTTTATTTTGGTCTCATAGTATTAGTAGACATCATCAGACACAGCAGTGTTTTGGGAGCCCTTTCTAGTGAGGGAAATGACACTGAAGCTCTGAGCACTCAGATTAGAGGTGAGGCCACTTGGTATGAGGTTCCTCATGGCTGGCAGGTGTTCCCAGTTGTGAGCCTTGCTTCCCTGGAAAAATGTGTGCTGCATAGTCCTACTGCAGGATAGACCAATCTGTCTATTTTAAAATATCTAGTGGAGAAATCACCATTTTTTGCAGGCCAGCTTTTGCCTTCAGAAAGGCTAACCTGAGACATTTATTGGGTGATTATCTCCACATATCTAGATTTTCTAAGGAAAAACATAGAAAGAAAGAAAACTTTAATTGAATTCCACCTACATATGGCCTGATGGCTACGAAAGGCTCTGGCTGGGGCTGGATAGCTGGGGTACAGAAGCACATTGCCCACAGGCCTTTTTCTCATGCCCTGCTCCTTATGCTTGTGCAGAGTCCAGCAAAATCAGGCAAAGTTATGCTACACCATATTGATGCCCTCAGGGAATTTCCAGGAAAAAGGTCAACTAGGGCCTTCTGGCTTCATTCTGGTAGTTAAAAACAGAATAAGCACCCGACATCCAGACTGTGGACACCACTCAGTCTGACTATATCATTCCTTGGAGCTCTGCAACATAATGTCTTAATAAAGTAGAATGACATTGTACATTTTCTTTTTTTTTTTTTTTAAGGAGTATTTTTATTTACGTGAAAGAAGAACAATACACAACCTGATTCCTGCCCTTCTATTTAATTACCAGCCTTTCTGTTTTCAAGCAGTTTTAAGGTAAGGATAATTATCATGAAATGAGTTAGGAAGCAGGAAATAGTGCTTGTTTTAGTTTGGAGACAAAAATGTGCTCTGAAAGCCTTCCAGGCCAGACAGCAAAACATATCTTAATGTTGCTCAGTTATAGCAAGAAAAAACACAGTACGGCCCTAGATCTAATGGAAGTTCAGGGCATTGCCCGTGGCATTCAGGTCCATGGGCTGTCTATGCTCCTGTCTGCAAGCTAGACAGAGAGTACCAGAAATGAAAGTCCTGTGTTTTGGGCATTGATTAAAGTCTGGCCTTGTCAGAGGTACTAAATTTATGTTATCTTTCAGCTGCTGCAATAAAATGCTCATTAGAAATAGTGTGCTTTAGTTTGGAATCCTTTTTGCGGTTGCACATTTTCCCTTCTACTTAGCAATCAGTCTTATCTATGTAAAGAAGCATTTCCCATCAGTTTTTTTATTCTCTTTGCCATGAAGCCTTTCTCCCTTCTCAGCTCGGAGCCCTAGAGGGAATGACACCTGGTGGTCCCTCTGCTGGTGGTTCCTTTGTCACTGGTAGGATACTCCATCTGTACCAGCTGTTCAATACGAGACACTTGCTCCTTGCTGCTCTGAGTAAGGCCAGAGCACATACTTACAGCTGCAATCAAACTGATATTGTTTGGTAATCAATGTTTTGAGGGTTTTTTGTAGATATTTTCTATATTTTCCTACTCTTCCTTGATCTAGGCAAGATACCACCCTGAGAATATCCAGTAGAAATGAATCCTGCTGCAAGATAAAGTTTTGAACTGAGCATTTGAATCATTGGTCTTATAGCTAGGTGCTCTTTTTTCTTTATTTATTTGCTGAGCTGACAATTTAATCTCTCCATGCCTGTCAGCTCTTGCAACAACCAGTGCCACTGTTTTGATCATTTCAATCCTCTTTTGTACATCTGTGATGGTGAACAGATGAGAGAGCAGACTGAAAAATTATTTAAAGGGCTTTTCCATAGTCATCCTTCAATTTTATTACATTATATGAGTTTGATCCTCTCTTTTTAGAAAGGCAATAATATGGCGTTAACAATTATGTCAGTTCTTAACCAAGTCACTGGAAATTCCTTCAGGAATATCAGGAAATTAAGTTTTGCAGTTTCTATTTCATAGTATCATAGTATCATAGAATCATTTAGTTTGGAAGATGCCCCCAGGGTCAGCGACTCCAAACATTAACCCAGTACTGTTAAGTCCACCACTAAATCATTCTCCCAGAGTTTAAACACCTCCAGAGATGGTGATTTAATCACTTCCCCTGGAAGCCTGTTTCAGTGCTTGATAGCTCTTGTGGTGAAGAAATTTTTCCTAATGTTCAATCTAACCCCTCCCCTTAAGGCCATTTCTTCTTGTCCTATTGTTTCTCCTATTTGCAATTCTCTCTCATCCCTTCTAAGACAACCCAGAAGCTTTTAAACCTCCCAAGGAGCAGCATATCAAAGTGTTAAAACAACAGTGGCCTTTAAAGGTCTTTCCTTACATATCCATCTTCTCTTTCCTTTTGTTCTAGCAAAGAACAAGGCTTTGTGAAAGATGAAATCCCATGGGAAAGCTACTGCAGGGATTATGACGTGAAATTTAATGGGGTAGTCACTGCCACTTTTGAAGTAAGGTCTGCACTGCAGGTTTTTGTAAATCCTATAAGGACTAAGGTCATTTGGGGCTGGATTGATTTTGCTTAACTGTGTTTGTCTAACTCAAATTTGATGCCCAAGGCCAGTCACCTTGTGTCCTTTCTAATTCACAACCTTCCTGGTGAGTCAGCCATCCTGCAGGTTGCCTTCTTTTTCCATTGATTGGGTAGCAAACAACCTGAGAAGATATTTGCCATTTTTAGGAAGTTAAGTTTAGAAGAGATGAATCATACCTCACTACTGTGGTGCATTCTTGCTGTCATGAGTCCTCTACAAGCTGAATCCCTGCATCCCTTAAGTTACCCTGGTAACTTAAGTGGCTTTTATGAGGTTCCCTGCAGGAATCCCTCCTCGCTGTCAAAACTTGAGTGAATCGAGTCCAATTAGGCTAAACCGTGTCCCACATTAGGCTAAATACAAATACATGCTTTTGGAACAAGAGCAATACTTCACACCCAAAGCCCCCTATTTGAACATATTCTTATTGAGATTTTATTTATTATTTATGATGTCTTCATAAAATCTCACAGTAGTTTGTAAAGGACATTGGAGATTACAGCATGTGCATTCTAACCCAAACACTGTGATTTACAGAGATTTTGGAACTCATTAGTGAGAAAAGAGCTAAATGGAAGATGAGAACAAGCTCCACAACTGAATCTTTACAGCATTATCTGTCATAAAGCTGCAGAGATGTAGCACAGTTCTTTTTCACTTTTATGAGATTGTATTCACTAGCAGTGGAGGAAACTGCGGTGTTTTCAGAGACCCATGAGAAATTCCAAAAGACCTCATTTTTGAAGGAACCCAAAGCACGGAACTCAAACCAGTACAAGCTGTGGCAAGAAAAAAAGATACACAGTATCTGAGTCCCATGGAGCTATCGATTATTTTTTTTAGACTATCTGTAAATGGGGAAGAGAAATTTGGACTGTATAATTCTATTCTGTGTAATTTTCCACTTAAGTTACATTGTCACACTCATACTAGATTTATTATGTTTCTGTGGAAAACAAAGCAGCCCCCTGCAGAGAGACAGGCACCCCCCACACCCAGAAATGCTCCCCACAGCCGTGGCGTGGGGGCTGCAGCTACCAGCGGTTCCCTGGGGGGGCTTTAATGGGGATGTGCTGCCATTGATGCTGGATCTGCAGCACGTATCCATTTGTGGAGAATCCATACATAATCGGGTCAGCAGGGACATCCGAAAGCCAGAACCACCACGCAGCATCTCCATAACAATATCTAAGCCTGCGATGGTTATTCTGCAGATAGAGAATCACAAGGGTTCAGGACTAGTGGGGAATCTGGGATAACTGGAAGTTAAAAATAAATGAATCTATCAAATGTGAGACATTTAAACCAAGTTTATGTGAGGAATACAAAGCTGAAAAAAGTCTGTTTAGTAAAAGACAAATTTAGCCAAAGGTTTAAATTCAACATAGAAATAAAAACCCCTGGTAATACGCACTAGCCTGGCCAGCAACAATGATGCTGATGGAGCAAAAAGATAAGAGAGTAAAAAAATCCAGGCTCTCTGGTGTTCAGTTGCCTCTTGTTGTCCTGATTCAGGCCCTTCCCCTCTCCTTGTCTCTAGTTAATTGAGGCACGTAAATGGCAGCACCTGTCAGCCAGCAGCTTTGCATTCGGCAACCACATCTCTCAGACTCGCTGCCGAGTCAATCTGATGGATGGGGAGAGTCTGGCTTTTGCAGACATTTAGTTGCAGCCTCCATAGATCTGTGGTGCCATGCACAAGGGATAGGATCTGTCCCTGTGCCAGGGCTTTGGAGGAGCAGCCTGTAACTGAGCACTCTCTGCTCCATGTGCATCCATCCTCTGAGCAAAAACTTTACTATCCCTCGTGGTTTACAATCAGCCGTCTGCTTTTTTTTTTTTTTCTTATTGCTTGTAACATTATCCCTGGTAAAGGAAACTTCTAAATAGTGCTTTTTAAATATTTTTTTGTTTGTTTTTTGATTTTGTTTTGTTTGTTTTTTTTGTCGAATATAATTTGCAAACAATGCAGGTTCCTGTACTCCAGGGAAAGGTAATTATGGGAGAGGATTTGTACATTGTTTTAAGAGAGAAAGGAGGTCATAAGCAGTATCATAGAAAAACAAATAACTGCAAATCTTATTATTGACAAAACCCCCCCAAAACTAGGAAACCAGCTCTGAACTGGGGAAGTACCATTGATGGGTTCATGGAAAAAATAAATATTCTTTTTTTTCTGAATGTATTCAGTAACACTGGACAGCTGCTGATGCCCAAGTAAAACTGATACAGATAGAAACGAGCTCTGATCATTTTATTTTTCATGTAAAGCTGTCATGCATCAAAGAACTTCATAGACACCAGTGAAGTCTCCTGACAGTAGAGTGGGCAAATGAGCACTACATAGCAGATGGGGAAAATGAGACTTAAAAAGGCTGAACAGAAGTGGCCTCCCTGGAAATACAGCTCAGCAACCTCCTGCTCAGATAAGTACCCTCAGCCTCTTTCTCCATCCTCCCCTTTGCAGCCACAACACATCTGTGACAGTCGCTTGTGTGAACATTATCCTGGGGAGCTGCAGCAGGGCTGGAGCATCAGACATGGGATCTGTCACCACTGCCCCCATGCTCTGCTGTGGGAGCAGGACGCCAAGCCTTCCACCTCTGGGAATTGATGCCTATGAGACGTCCATTGGAAACAAAAGTAGCCAGAGTTATCTTGCAAGAAATGCTGGAAATCCCACTGAACTATGCGTCACAGTCCAAACACATCACTACCTCATGCTTCAGCTGTTAAAATATTTTTAGTCCAACTGAATGCAACCAGCTACAAACATTTAGGGTTAAAGTCTAAGATAACCTCTTCAGACAAGTCCACTCTGGCAGTCACCCAGATAGGGAAGGCAGTAACTGATAGAGGGCACATTTCACCACCAAATGAGCTTAGGATGTTGCAGTACTTCTAAAGGAAGCCAGTTCTTTGCTCTCACAGCAATCCTTTGAAAAATGACAGTAAGAATCCAGCCTCTCTCATAAAGAAATCCTCTAGTGCACTTGTAATTGAAATTTTGAAATGAACACCAGCAAAAAACATCCACCTGAAAAATGCTGTTTTATTTGATGTGAACTAGAAATATGGAGAGGCCAATTTAATTGGCAGTAAGGTATGTTCTTTCCTCTGGCTTTAACACCAAACTTCTCAATCTTAGAAATAATTTCAGACCCTTGACTCAGTGTTAGAAAAATATTTAGTTTTGTGTACCAACCTGACAGAGGGCCAAAATCCTTCTCTTATAAAATGCAAAAATTTCTGGAGTTATTCCAAGGATGCATTTAGTCCCTTCTGTTCAAAATTTAAGACCTGCTGTTTTTCTGACAGTGCAGGTAATTGCTACAGCTGGAGCAAGGCTGTATCTCATCGTCTCCAACCTCAGCCCCTCCTGCTATTCTCCTTTCCCTCAGCAGAAACATGGTGAATCCCTCAGAGCATGCCAAGGGGTGGATCCAGTGCTAAATCCCTGCCCAGTGGTGGCTGACTGGGGATATCTCTGCAACCTGCAGCACATTCCACTCTGGTTTCCCTGTGGCAAAAAAGGGTCAAGACCTCACCCATGTGGGTGTCTTGAGAAGACCCTGCAGATTTCAAGATGCTTGAAGATATGCCCTGCCTTCCACTAGCCCTGAGTAGCAAAGGCAAACCCTTCTGTGATGGGGTCATTTTGAGGGCTTTTTCTTCCACTTATCTTCCACTGAGACCCTGGTGTGGCTCCTGTCTCCCCATCACAGGTTGCTGATTTGGCCATAGGATGAAAAGCAGCTAAAGGCAAAGCGACACCTTCCAAATATAACAAGGTAAAAGCTTCTGCCCTGGCTAACTCTGGAAGAAAGAGACAGAAAAAAAGGCACCAAGGAGATAATATTAGCTTGTTTTTACAGCTGAAGCTCAGAGATGGGATCTCCACAGTAGTAATTTTTGCAAAACCACAAGCTCACTCAGATCCATGGTGGGGTGGAGACCCCTCCACTGAGTCCAACTGCAGCATCTCCATCACATGGGGTAGGACAATCCAAGCCTCTCTCTCAAGTCCTGTAGCTATACCTGTGTAGCTCTAAAACCTTCTCAAATAGGAGAGAAATCATCATTTGTGCATGGAGATGGGATGTTTCTCTCCTTTCATGCTTCCTAGCTGTAATAATTCCTTGAGAAACAGCTGTGAAAAGAGCAGGATCAAGAGGTGAATTGTTAGGCTCTGTTCTATGAACAAATTGTCTGGCTGTCTCTTATGCCATTCTGCTGTTGTACAGACACACAGTCTCACACATAAACCCAAATGTCAACAGATTATATTTCTTTCCAAACAGGATCATCTATGAATGTATATAACTCTACCTTGAATTAGAAAAATCCATCCATTTTTCTTCTCCCTGTAGGTACACACATACATATGCATGAGTCTGTGTAGACATGCAGCTGTGCTGCAGTACACTACAAACAAAAGGTGGAAGTGTAATCCCCAGATTCCAAAACCTCCACGGCTTTATATATCCACCCCATAAATTTTCAGACTTACTGTTACAAATCAATTTGCAATCTTTCCCTTAAACTGATTTTAGATTAATCTTATTTCTTCTTATTAGATACATCTTTCATGAGCAGAGTAAACCAATAATCCGCTTGTAAAGCTTGCTGGCACTGGCTCTCATCAAAGTGTCAGGCAGAGAGTTGCAGATAGTGGCAATAACAGAGAGAGCCTGCTTGCTGGGTGGCAGCACCTCCGTGTTTTTCCTCCTTCCCTGCTTTGGGTCTGAAATCCATGGATTTGAAAGCTGCTTGTGTCTTCACAGTCATTATGGAGGTATCTGTCAGGCAGCAGCAATAAATGGAAACTGTAATTTTTAAAGATGAGAAATATCAGCACCACCTGGAATTCCTGGGAGGAGAAAAGCCTGTGACTTGTCTTCTGCAGCATGGCAACCTCCATTGCCACTACAAATATGCAGACTGACCTTGTATCATTTTCACTTCTACCTACTACGTTTGTTTGCTCACTAGTATGTGTTGGGATGAATGGATTTTAGTGTTTGAAGGATTTTTCCAGGTGTTTCACCTCCTAATGTCTGGCAGAGCAGCAGTGGCCCCCAACTGCACACTGGGAAGCGCTATTGTTCAGTCTGCTTTGCTCCTGTTCTGAAAAATTTACCATCCAAAAGATGAAGTCTGGCATTGCCTTATTCATTTACCTTAAATAAAGAAAAAAACCCCACCAAAACATATTAAATGAACAAACAGTTCACAAACAGTTATTTTCAAACTGCCTAAAATTCTTCAGTATTTTTAAATGAAATGCAAGAGGAAAGATTAACCAATAACACCATGTTTCAATTTTTCTAGCAGAAAGCCCAAGCTAGAAAATTGTCTCGTATCTGTTTTCCAGGCATGTATGGGTATTTTTCCTGGAAAGATATAGTGTTCAGCTAAAAGCCTTGATATGTAACCTGTGAAAACATAGTATAGATCAGTTATTTCACACTAGTCTTTCAATACTATCTGATATTTTCAAGCATGTTTTAAAATCCATGCAAAGACTTTACAAGTAATTTTGCATATGTCCTTATTTCTGGAATGGACCTGCAGAAACAAAGCCCTGATTTTGTATTGATGAATCTGGAAATCAAAACGCAAAATATATTTTTTGGCTGAAGGGATATGAGGAAATCAGAGATACAATACAAATTACATCAAATACAGAATATGAGACCCATTTAAATAAAAATTTTCCCTTTTTTTGAGAGCTCTAGTGTCCTGAATGAATAAGAAGCAGCCTTTTTCCTGCTCTGAACTCTCTTAATGGCCATTTTAATGACTGCCTACTCAAGCTTAAAGCCAACTGTTTAACTACTAAATGCCAATATTTATGGAAGCCCAGCAAATACAAGAGATAACGATACAATTCAATATTTATGGTAAGCAGATTTTTGGTAACTACCAACACCATGTAATCACAGTACTCTCTGTACTGCCACTAATTTCAGAGGACAATGAACAAGATTTCCTTGAAATTTATAATCCAGAGACTATTCACCCTTCACCTTTTCAGTGACTTTAGACCCAGCATGTAGTAGCAGCAAGAAAGAACTATGATTTCTTATCTCTGAAAGCCATTGTTGAATTGATGGAGTGAGGGATATTTTTAGGGTGCTGGGACTATTTTGCAGGTGGTGGGGAACCTGATGAGGTGCGCAGCAGGAAGACAATGCTCAATGCTCTGGCTTTTGCACAATAGCTCAGTGATTGGAACATTTGGAGAGCAGAGAGAAGAGGTGGTCAGAGTAATAAATTCCCTTTGCCTCTTAAAATCCTGCCTGTCTTGCTAGTAAATGCCAAAGCCCCTTAGAAAACTGTTCAAAGGCAGAGGCACTTCTTGAATTTAGGTCCTGTGAAATGCAAGGTCTTTGTTGAGTGTTAAATCGTTCTCCAAGACTTCGATGACTCAAATGCACCTACGCTCTGGTTTTGCTGGACTTTAGCCAGTGGACACCAGATCCAAAAGCCTGTGAGGATGGTGCAGGACAGACATCATGGAGGGAGGGACTGCACTGGATGACTTTGTTTCCATGTAGTAAGGGAAAAATTACAAATTCGAACATTAAGGAAGCTGTTTCTGTCTACTGCTGATATCTGTACCTACATGTTTAGGTTGCAATTATATTAACCACGTAACTACATCCAAAGAAGAACCTCAAGTTTATATTTCATTGAAGAGAAAACTGTTTACCATTGCAATATTTTATAGTACTAGAGATGATAGTAGAAATTACGTCAGTAGCTCACACCATTTCCTGCAGAGTCTGTTTTGTGAAGACATGTTGTAAAGCAATATTCATCCAAAGTGATGAAAGGTGTAAATTAAATGGAATAAAATTAAATTAAATTGAGGAAATAGTCATTCTGCCTGGGAATGACCATACAGATATCTAATGCAGTTTAAATAATGCATCCTAAATATTTTCCTTTAGGTAACTTGATTACTGTTCCTGACCAGCCCCATGTAATAATCAGATGTTCTCTGCAGGAGAATTAACCAGGCTTTTGCCTTTAGGAGTCTGCTCTGAAGATCTGCAAAAAGATTTTGCTGAATTCACCAAGATTTGCGTTAGAGACCCGGATTGCAGGGCTGGCTGAAGGGAGAGTGAGTAGCAGGGGAGTGGCCTGCCTGGCTGTTACATCAGGGTGTAACATAACAGGGAAAATCCACATGATGTCAGTGCAAAGGCTCATCTGGGCCTGCTTCCTCTCTCCCTGCACATTATCAAGGGAAAGGAATACAAGAACAAAGAAGTGTGCATTTGCTTCTGGGTCCGTGGAGGCGGGATGGTACAAAAGTACAGGAGGAGGAACATCTCTGTATACCCCCAAAGCAACTAGAAGATTCCTGGACTATGGGTCAAAATTACATGTTCATGGTTAGAAGCCACAATGTACTACTCTTTCATGATTTTCTTTCTCTCCCCTAAAGTTTTTATACTAATTAAGCTCCATGTGAAAAGGCCTTTTTTTAAAAATCTGTTATGCTTTACCTGCAGGTATCTCTTGTGTTCCCTGTCCTATCCTGGCTTTCTGTCCCTAGGAATAGCAGTGGCTTCAGTATCCAGAATATTTAAATAATAGGAGCACAAATGAAGAGTTTTATTACTGTCATTTATTTGTGGAGGCTGAGAGGAGGCAATTTGATGAAATGTCAATGATTAGTTGCCTGAAGAGAGAGAAAGAAAGAAAGAAAGAAAGAAAGAAAGAAAGAAAGAAAGAAAGAAAGAAAGAAAGAAAGAAAGAAAGAAAGAAAGAAAGAAAGAAAGAATTTTTCAAATAGAGGGAGGTATTTAGGCAAGCAGAGCCAGAAGCCCTGTGTTTTCACCCAGTATTTGATCATAACACTCAAATTCTTTTAGTTTCTTTCCAAAGTGTGAAACAGAAATGTGTAGCATACATGACAACATGAGCTACTATGATTATAATCTGATATTATTTTAAAGGTTTTGATTACAGTACAAAAGCCAAACACATGGGGTATCTTTGTCCTTACCATAAATAGCTTGCTTCCGTTGGCACTGTCCTAACTTAAATGGGTTAAATTACCACTTATGTTTACTTATATGTACA
This sequence comes from Polioptila caerulea, assembly GCA_013397295.1. Lineage (NCBI taxonomy): Eukaryota > Metazoa > Chordata > Aves > Passeriformes > Certhiidae > Polioptila > Polioptila caerulea. The sequence goes on from VYXF01000210.1 coordinate 533,566, forward strand.
TAAAAATTGTTCTTATTGAATGTGCTTGCAAGTAATTGAAAAAAACCAGTTATCAACCTCTTTAGATCCCACCCATCTCTTCTGATTGTAACTGGCATAAGTTCTGATACTTGATTTTCCCATGCTGCAAATTTGCTCTTCTGCTCAATTTTTCTTTTGTTCAGTGAGACAAAGAATTCATGTGACTGAAGTTTATTCTCTTATGAAGTATGGTAATAGCAATGAAAAACTGTCTTCTTTTGAACAAAATATACATATACTTATGGCTCATATCTGAAAGCTTCATTAGCAGTGATTCATGAAACCAGATCTTTGACAGGAAGGTGTGAAGTAGATCCTGAAACAGAATGAAAGGGCCATTTTTGCAAATATACATTGAATATTTGCCACTGATTGCAACAGTCTTTGCTAAATGGCAGCACATGTGGATTTTGTTTTGCTGTGAAAGGCTGCTCTTGCCACCACCTGATAAGGAGAACAAGCCAGCAGTTAAACTACATGACCCATTAAGCAACTGTTATAAAGAGATACAAATAGCTCTTCCTCACTGACTTTGAATAAAGCAGGCCAAACAAAAGATTGATATTGTGAAAAGTTATTTACAAGACTGAGTAATAACAACCTTTGATCCACAATTTTGTCTCTATGATTATCTCTCCACTTCTTCCCTCAACCAAAAATCCTCAGCTCTTAGTCATGATCCATTTTGGTTCCTAATCTCCAAATTTCATGGAATTAGAAAGAGTTAATGTGTACAGTTCACATCTTAATTTACTAAGCAGGTGCAAGTCTCTTCAGTACCACTGAGCATATATATTGTTTTTTGAGTTTTGGTAGCTTACTCAAAAGCATCACCTTTCCTTATTTCCTTTTAATTGTTGTATTTAATTGGGGTTATGGAAGTGTTGAGATGTTACAGAGCATGCAATGGCATCATTATGGCAACAAAACAGAGAGGAGGACTGAAAAACAGACTGCTCAGACAACCTGGTTCTCCTTATTCCCACCCACTGCCATTTCTATCTTACACTCATCTTTGAAATATATTATTATATAGCTGCTTTCTGAGCATTACAAAGGCAAGGACAATGCAAGTCTTGACACTGCCTGTGCTGTGCCTGTATGAGTGAGGTGCAAAGTCAGCAAAAGAGCAGTAGATGTACGACTGGGAGGTTTCTTTAATGGGTTACTGGCACCATATCTTCATAATAACTACATTAGTTATTTACTGCTGACATGGCAAGATACTCCCTCAACAGGGATTATGGATCGGAAGAAAAGAGGAATTGCCAGCCTGAAATCTAAACTGCCCAGCCACATACCCTGGTATGGGCCTGCTGTCAGCTTCCTTCGAGGTTTTGTGGTTAGCTAACATTTATCATTTATAATAAGTCTTTAAATAAAGTCTGAACATGAAATGGACTAAAAGGATCTGCCAAGTCATTGCATCCTCCTCAGCTGTGGATGTGGCCATTTGGCAGCCTCTGCTCTGTATCAGAAATGCCACATCTTAGACAGGGATACAGGTGCTACCACCCCAGCCCCCTTCCTAGGGATTTATAGTCAAAGGGGGGCCTTGTCAGTTAAATGATGGAATGAATCTGGATTAAACAGCAAAATACAGTCAACATGTTCAGGAACAAAACCAGTACAAAGCACCTGTCTCCCTACCTTTGTATCAATGTCCCTATGTCACAAAAGGACATACATTTTAAGGAAACTTTCAACTTGCATGGATTTAGCCCTTCAAAAAGGTAACTTCATACCCCATAGGATGGGAGGGCGACCATTTGAAGTACCTATTAAACTCTTTTCATTATTCATTGGATGTCAAGAGAAATGTTTTGACTGCTGTAATTCTATATACCTAACATGCTGGTGCCAGAGTTTCCATTAAATGAGTGCAAGGACTCCCTGAGCTGCCTGCACAGGGACAGCCACAGTCCTGCACTAACCCTTATTGATCTATGCACAAGTGAGAAAAGATAAAATGATGCATGGAGGAGCCCTAGCCTGTCAGTCTGTCTGCTCAGAATAACCTAAACCTTCCTTTCACTCTTAACTGGAGCTGAGCACACTCAGGAAATAAAGCCAAAGTTGTTAATTTGAGGAAAGGATTTCTGCTACCATTTAAATACGAGACAGGGCACTCTCCCTGAGTCCCCTGTTCTGAACTTGGAGGAGGAATGCACAATTCTGCTGTGGTGATTTAAAGAGTCTGAAATTACACAGACAATAATGAATAAATGCTCTTTTCCTCTACATTTAGCTCTCTGCCAGCTGAAGCAGTTTCCTTATCAGCTTCAATGTTGACTCCGGCCAGGTGCCCCGGCCCTGGCCTGCTGCATCACTCCCACTCATGCCCACTGCCTCTGAAAGCCTTTCAAGATTCCATCAGCCCTTATCACCTTCTCACTCTCAATTAAAACAAAAATCAGGACTGAGGCAACATGATGATTTACACAGTCACTGACTACCTGATTCATCCCAGATGGGCTCTGGACTTGCCCCACGGTGACCTCACAGGAGCCCATTGCACATTCATACAATGAAGAAATGGAATGACAATTTGAAATTCAGAGGGAGCATCCACATTCTCTAAGGCTACCTCTGCTCCAGAGAAACATGGCTTTTGTTTAAAACAAAGTTTTGTATGTATTCAGGGTCACTCTCACTAAGCCAGTTAATCCTCTAAAGTAATTTTTATTTACCTTTTCTGGCCCTTTTGCAGCACTGCCGTCACAACTTTTTGCTTTTTGGTTTGTGAAAATGCAAGGAAAATGAATTTGTGCATATAAGAAATAAACTTTTCAACTGAATTTTTTCTTGAAAGCAGAGAACTTTCCTCATTTTACTATAAGTAAGATGAGGGCAGTGCTGTAGTCTCCTTACCTTCATTTCTTTTGGCCTTTTTTGTATCTGTTCTATTATTTGCTTCACTTTCCTACAGAAAAATACCTGTTTTAAAGGCACAAACAGTATATGTGAGTATATATCTTGAAGGAAGCCAGCCAATACCCAGGTACCATGCATCCTGCTTAAACCCTGAAATCCCAGCAGAAAGAATGGGGTGAACTCCCTTGGACTCTTGGACTGACATGGAAACAGGTTGGGTAGTGTTGTGAAAAGGAATAAGAGTTCAATTGCACAAATAATCTGCAGTTAATGTGAATATTGCTCATTGCCCAGGTATAAATAGCATACTTCATAAGAAAAAAGTTTCCAGCAGATGTTCCTGTAATCCTATTCTATTTCCCCCAGCTGCATGAAACAACTTTTCAGTGTTGTTCATATGTTGAAAAAAAATTTAATGAATGCAATTTAAGAAATAATTCAGCACAGGCAGGGGAATGGAAGAGATGACCTAAATGATTTCCAGTTTCTACTGTTTTATTGTTATACTATGTTCATAACTAGAAGACAAAAGTAAATATCTTCTGGTATAAAAAATCCATGTTATTATTTAGGAAAGTAAAAATAATTTGGTAAAAAGTCATGCCCCACAATTAAGTACTTGTACAACAACTGTGCATCAGCCAGGCTTGGCAAATGCCTCTGTGTGTGGGAAGTTATGCTGGACTGTGCCCTGGCCTCAGTACACTACATTTCTCTGGGCATTTACTGTATAATTTCCTGAAACATTAAACTAAACACTATTTTTTTTCTTCCTTGCTTACTGAACACAAATTAAATTCACAAGAAGTGCAGCTTCTCATATTCACAGGGTTGTACTTTCTCTCCTTTCTCTCTTCAAATCTGGAGATAGTTTGATTGTAAATTTTGAAAATCTCTTCCTGGGAAATCATCCTTACAATAAAAAGAGGAGAGAAAAAGAAGTAAGGAAAGTATTTATCTTTACTAAAAGAAAGCAAAGCGCAACATAGAACATTTTAACCCTAGATGTGATAGCAGTGCTCACGGGTAAGTATTATGAAAGGAATTTCATTATTTTGGGGGTCCCAACATAAAACGTACATGGACCTGTCGAAGCAAGTCCAGAAGAGGGCCATGAAGATGATCAGAGGGCTGCAGCACTTCTCCTATGAAGACAGATAGGAATGGGAATGGGAATGGGAATGGGGAGAGGAGAGGAGAGGAGAGGAGAGGAGAGGAGAGGAGAGAAGAGAAGAGAAGAGAAGAGAAGAGAAGAGAAGAGAAGAGAAGAGAAGAGAAGAGAAGAGAAGAGAAGAGAAGAGAAGAGAAGAGAAGAGAAGAGAAGAGAAGAGAAGAGAAGAGAAGAGAAGAGAAGAGAAGAGAAGAGAAGAGAAGAGAAGAGAAGAGAAGAGAAGAGAAGAGAAGAGAAGAGAAGAGAAGAGAAGAGAAGAGAAGAGAAGAGAAGAGAAGAGAAGAGAAGAGAAGAGAAGAGAAGAGAAGAGAAGAGAAGAGAAGAGAAGAGAAGAGAAGAGAAGAGAAGAGAAGAGAAGAGAAGAGAAGAGAAGAGAAGAGAAGAGAAGAGAAGAGAAGAGAAGAGAAGAGAAGAGAAGAGAAGAGAAGAGAAGAGAAGAGAAGAGAAGAGAAGAGAAGAGAAGAGAAGAGAAGAGAAGAGAAGAGAAGAGAAGAGAAGAGAAGAGAAGAGAAGAGAAGAGAAGAGAAGAGAAGAGAAGAGAAGAGAAGAGAAGAGAAGAGAAGAGAAGAGAAGAGAAGAGAAGAGAAGAGAAGAGAAGAGAAGAGAAGAGAAGAGAAGAGAAGAGAAGAGAAGAGAAGAGAAGAGAAGAGAAGAGAAGAGAAGAGAAGAGAAGAGAAGAGAAGAGAAGAGAAGAGAAGAGAAGAGAAGAGAAGAGAAGAGAAGGCTCTGGGAAGACCTTATGCCATCTTCCTGTACTTTAGGGAACACACAAAATAGCTTATTTACAAGAGCCGTCATGCTAGGACAGCAGTGAAAGGTTTCGAACGGAAAAAAAGACAGATTTAGACTAGATGCAAGGAAGAAATGGTTTACTGAGGGGCTGGTGAGACACTGAACAGGTTGCACAGAGAAATTGTGCATGTCCTATTCTTGGAAGTGTTCAAGTCTGGGCTGGCTGGGACTGTGAGCAACCTGGTCTAGTGCAAAGTATTCCTGCCTGTGGAGGGGGGATTGGAACTAAGTTATCTTTAGGGTCTTTTCCAACTGAAACCATTGTATGCTTCTTTGGTTTTAGTTCTCACTTAACTTCCCAGCAGGAAAGTGTAGGCAGCTGTTTCTATTTCCTGTATTTACCAGAGATGCACAAATTTCTCTGGAGAAAGAAGGATCAGTTCAAGCAATGGCAACAGATTGGTCAACAATGGGTGTCCCAGCTGGACATCCAGATGGAGATGAAACAAATATTCTTCCCCAAGACTATAATGCTGTCATGTAGTTCAATATGTCATGTCCAATATAACTGAATTTCCTTTAGTCACTTCTCAGCAGAACCAGCAGAAAAGGCTTTTTTTTCAAAGGTTTCTCCATTCTCTAAATAACTATAATGAATCCTTTACAACACATTTTTATCTAACACTTCCCATTAAAATATAACATTTTTATTAAAGAACTTAATGTCTGAAAATATATTTTAATCAGGTTTCAATAAAGTAGTTTTGTAATCAAAATATTTTTTACCTTTGTTAAATGTCAGGATTAGATTTAATCTAAAAATTAAGTTAATAATTTTGAAACAGTCTTCCAAGAAGTAAATCAAAGCTGGAAGTTAGATGGAAGATAGTGGAAACTGTATAGTACAAATGGAAGTATGAGAGCTTCTGTTAGAGGATATTGCACTCTCTGATACAATGTAGTAAACAAATATGCATTTACAAATGTTAAAATATAGATTATTGAATCTGTAATTGTTATCTTTGATGTAGATACAGTAGGTATTTGGTTAGGATATATTTGAAGAAGATAATGTTATGTGTCACAACACATGGCACTTTTTCTTCACAAACTTTTTTACACTTTCTTGCATTATTGAATTTTAGCCAGGTATTGCAATGTATATACCAGATGGGGGAATGCTGCTCTCATTTTCGCTATAAATGACTCAAAGTTACCAATATTTCAAGCAGATTTTACTGAGACAGATACAATTAAGCAGACTAAAGAGTTTATAATTCATCTTTTTTAGATATCATAGGCTATCTTAAAAAAAAAAAAAGAAGACATGTATAATTAATTTCCTCAGATAGATGAAGTGCTGATCCCTCTGAAATGCAAGCAAAAAGATGTAAAACATAAATCAGTGTCAGTGCAGGATAGGGAAACACTTCATGGCTGAGTTGGCTTCTCACGCCTCCACCAGCACTGCTACCATCCCCCTGGAAAGCAATCCAAATCCAAGCTGGGACATGAACCCAGACATGCCAAGTCAAGCTGCAAGTGTTTGAACATCTGAACTACTCGTGTCTTTTCTGAGTCCTCCTCTGCTGCACCTACCTTTCATGCTTCTCAATCCAAACGCAGTGGGAGTTCCATGAGGAGGTGGCTAAGAGCAGATTTAGGTCCCCAGGCTATCTGTTTTTTGAGTTAAAAAGACTAAAGTGGTTACAGTAGTATAATATACACAATGCTTGTCAACTTTAGATCAAAGCAGCTTTAGTTAGATGGGAACAGAAGATGTCTGCACCAGGCAAACTCCTATTTTTTCCTCCAGTTATGCTATACATTCATCAAAGAGCGAATTCACAAGACATACTTTCAGCTGTCATCCACTCCTAAAAATATTGCACCTCCCTTCCTTCCTTCCTTCCTTCCTTCCTTCCTTCCTTCCTTAAAAAGATAGATTGGTGCAT
>VYXF01000210.1:540771-551292 GCA_013397295.1 Polioptila caerulea
TTCCAGTATTCTGTGAGCAGTAAATATACTTAAATATTTGCAAGGGTAACAAAATTTTTTGTTCTTGTTATTTGACTAAGAAATTAGAAGTTTACCAAGATACAGATCAAGCCAACAGAAATCTCTATCACTGGGAATTTGTTTTCCATGTTGAAAAAAAATTAACAATTAAATTGAATAATTTACTCTGACACGTTGAGATCTCAATCATTATTACATGGGCTAAGCACTTATTCTAGATTACATCTCCCAGTTATATGATCAAGTATGCCTTCAGTACAATGGTCTTTTTTGCCAAAATATTTGGTGTTCCACAGAAGCTGCAATGGCTGTACAGAGAGTTTGTGCAAAGAAAGCAAAATACTCAACTACTGACATATGTACAGACCCAACAAAAGAAATAAATTCAGAAACAGGGCTAGGTAAAATGGCTCATGGTTCAAGTGGTTGTTTTTAATGCTTTTAATAAAAAAATCCTCTGCTGTTGTTTTTAAATAAATATAGTCAAATTTGGAAAGTGAGTATGAGAATATGATAGAGGATAATAGCTTACATGACTGAAAAAATAAGCACTTTCCACCCTGCCCCAAATTTATCTGGAATTGTTTAAAGCAAAAAACTACAAAACCAAAATTTACAGGGCTATTTTTTCTGAAGTGTGGACTATACAGTAGAGATAATGAAAACGAGAACAAACCTCTTGGGATCGTGGTGCTAGTTTGCCCTACCAGATACAGAAACATTTCTATACATTTAGTATTTTATGTTGTTTTTAATTTTCTTTCATTTCTAGGGAACAACAGTACCTCAGGCCATTTTGATGTCAGATTTCACTTCACATCATTTCTATATGAGGTGCATTTCTTTACTTTGGTTACTTCAGGAAAACATTATGAAGAGCCTGAAAATTGATTATATGAGCTGTGGCAGCCTTACAGAAAATCATGAGCACTAACTTTCCTTGCCAGCAATTATTGAAATATGTAAACCAGCATTTTAAATAGTTTGAGTTGAATGGTGGCGACTCTAAACAGCTTTTTAAAGATGGTGACAAAAGTACTTATGGGTATTTTTCCCTATGCTCATGCGATTCTCTCCTTAATGCAGTAATCATAATAAATATTTCCAGACCTGAAGAAACAGAGCCTGAGAGCTTGTCCATCTTTCTTAAGAGTTTCTATTGTTCTTATAAACGTTTCTCCACAGCTTTCTCTTCTCTTGGATACACTGTGACAATAACCATGCTGTCATAGTAAGCACTAACAATAGAAATCAAATTCAGAGCTACATAACTTATTTTGGAAAGGAAAACAGATAATATAATGGCAAGTAGTGTCAATATACATTCATGGGAAAAGTAGCCCAGGCCCTGCATGGCTCTGAAAGAGCAAGCTTTCCAGTTATTTTCAAATATTCTGATCGGCATGGAAAATGCAGGGAAGTCGTATCTTGCAGCTCTGATTTGCTTCCTATGTGAGCCATAGCAAAGTCAGAATCCCTGGAAGCACACTGCTGCTTACCTCGAGCTTTCTGGGAGCCTCTGCCTTGCTTCTGGCTTGGAAGACCTTGAAAGACAAAAAGGAGGAGGAAACACTTTTTACCGGGGTGACTCAAGCGATTAGCCCGCTGCCCGCTGGCCGCGCTCTGCAGAGCACACAGGGGAGACTGAGCGCCCGTGGCGACGTTTGAACCTTCACTGCTGTGAACCCTCCCGGGTACAGCCCGCTCCCCAAGACTCCCCAAGGCGCACTGAAGGCACTGCCAGCCACTGAGCTGGGGCTTAAATGCAGCCTTTTTATTTTGGATAGTGATTCACTAATATTTGGGGGCTGAGAGATTTGGGTTCAAGTACTTTTTACAGCCTTGGCAGAAGGAAGTGAGAATTACAGAGCACCTGGAGCAGGGAAGAATGGAAATGTGCCAAAGACCAGAGAACTTGATAGACCACTCAGAGCAGATTTTCGTGGAAGCCGTGTGATGGCTTCTCTCACCTGCTCTCTTTCCTGCCTTTCTTTTCCTGTATATTATTTCCTTTTCTAGTACCTATGGTGTCTTCTTTTGTTGCTCTATTTGCTTCTTACTATGAATTAATATGCTGCTCAAAGCTAAATATCAACTGAATTGATAAAGATAGGTTGTTTATATTTTCTCAGGATTTAAATGTCACAGAAGAAAAGTGGGGGACTTGGGTAGATCAAACAATGTGTTGCTCCTGCAGCCCCAAGTATCTGACTAATTTTTTTGACAGCAGGTGCACTGACAACTTTAGTTTGAGTATGGATGGAGAGTGGACTTCTTTTTGGAAGACCCTGTTACCTTACTCAAATTTGCTACACCACAGCTCTCTCAAAGATTAGAGCACACCTGGACAGTGTGAGTGTGCTGTAACTATCAATGTGTCCATGTGCAGTTTTTACTCAGAAGTTGAAGCTTCCTCTTGTTCTCCCTCTTCTCCCTCTTCTCCCTCTTCTCCTTCTCCTCCTTCTCCTTCTCCTTCTCCTTCTCCTTCTCCTTCTCCTTCTCCTTCTCCTTCTCCTTCTCCTTCTCCTTCTCCTTNTCTTCTCCTCCTTCTCCTTCTTCTTCTTCTTCTTCTTCTTCTTCTTTCTTCTTCTTAGCTGCATCCATCAGGACCTGTTTTGTTTTCTGCTACAATAATTTCTTGCTGGAGGAACACAGGAATCTAAGCACCATTTCTGCTGGTGAGGAACTTCTCCATCCATTTTGAAAAGACATGGCTGCAGCTGTAGAGCTACAGAGCATTCTCCTTTAAAAGCCTTATTTCTGATCCCTGTCTGACACTGTCAGAGGGAGATCACTGGGAATGCTGAGGATGGCAGGATGGAGGACCAGCATAGGATACTCTCCACAGCCTGCTCTCATACACTGCTGTCTCTGACAGTGACTCACACTACCAAATCTTTGGAGAAGTGATGCACTGCCTGCTGTAGTGACTACTGGGGAAGCTTCTGCTTAATTCACATTTCTCTCCTCTTTGTCTTCTGGAAAATGCCTTATTTCCTCTTCTGCTTCAGGGAGAAACAGGGAGAAGCTCTTTCACCTGAAAAGTACACAGGAAGCAGAAGGATTTCCTCTTCCCCCTTCCTGTCTCGGACACTAGAGTCCAACACACCCCTTGATCTGTACTCACTCCTAGAATCACTCAATCACAGATATCCCAGGAAGTGACTGGGAAATACAAATTTAACCCAGGACATATTCAATGAAGGAATATGCTCTTTGCTCTGAGTGTGTTTGTATATATTTTCTGATGGCTTTTTTGGTCCTTCACCCTTACAGTAAGGGAGAACATGAAATCTACTCTGAGAACATGAAGTCAAGGAAGAGAAACCTCTTCTCCGAAGCTCCTTTTATAACACAACGCCAAATATCATCACCACTTTCTCATTTCCTAAGTCTCTTATTCAACCTGTCAGCACATGCAGCCTCCCTCTTAGGCAAATCATCCCCCCTTCCTTTGGTGGTCTTGCAGACCTCAGAGACAAATTGAATTGTTACTTGAGAGTACAACTAGAGTCTTAAAAGCCTGCTTACCCTGAGAAGGCAGAAATGAATTTATGCAGACTTGAAGAGAGATAGGCAGTCATTTCATGTGGATGAGGCACAGAGAAAACTAAGGGATCCCTCTACTTAAAGATCACAGTTTTGGGGTTTTTTTAAGTGGCCACTCAGGAAACCTATTGCACCTTCTCACTCAGAAGAAAACCCTGGTACCTCCTGCTCTGTTTTTTATATCCCCATGAACCTCCTATTGACAGCAGGATGTAACAGCCTACGTAGAGACTGATTAGGTGTTCAGAAAAATGAAAACCGTAAGTCTAGACTGCAGACTCTTGGATCTGGAAATCAAATGAATGCATAGATGACTCATTCTTATTTTCCAGAAAGAAAACTGTACACTTCCTTTTAACTAAGTTTTATGAGTAAAACCCTTCTCACTGCGTGTTGAGCACATACTATTTGAAAGATCTGGAAATGTGTCATGTATTGGCAGTATATCCTTGCAATAAAATATGCACAAATTCATAAGCACCATCCTCTCAAACTATTTCTGGCCAAATCTCTCTCAGAAATCAATGAAAAACTTTGACAAGGGAAGTAAAATAAAATATAGTGGATACCAAAGAAAGAAATATCCTTCTCCTTTGGCCTTCTCTGTCTTTTTGACCTAGCTTAAAATCAGCCAGTGAGGCATTTATGCTGTGACTTTGTAGAGGCTATAGTTGGACATATACAATTGGTCACACCTCAAACTGACAACAAAAACATTTTTGTATTTATGAAAAGGTCTCTGAACAAGTTTTCAATTACACAGGTCTCTTTTTTTTTTTTTTTCTTTTTTAGTCATACTATCCTGTGTCCTGTTTTTATGTGTTAGAGAGTTTGGACATCAAGAGGAATATTTCATTATGTCCTCTTTAAGAACCATAAATTGCCCAGGCTGTCTGCCAAGTGAAAGATGCAAGCACTGTGACTTCATTGTCTGTTTTCTGGCTCTGGGACTCATCTGTCATGTGGGCATGGTTATGTCCCTACACTTTGTACCTCTCCTTGACTCCTGTACAACTCACTTGGATAGCAAGCTTTGCAAGGCAGAGTTTCCCGCTTACGGTGTGTCTGCTCCAGATTCCCCATGTTAGCTGGAGGTTAATGAGCATAACATGAATGGTGTAAGTAAATAACACATCACAATAATACACTTCACTGTTATTTCATCCCACTCCAAAAAATCTTAAAGCTTGGCTTCCAGATATTAATTTTTCACTGGTGATAAAACAGACAATTTGGAGATATATACTCATTTAAGTATTTACCTCCATCATTATAGAGGGTTAATCTCTTCGTATAGGTTTCCATTCTTTCTGGCCTACTGTGATTATTTTTGCTGGAAGATCCCTGCCTCTGTTCCCCTACCTTTCTCACAATAAGCCACAGCATGAGGTTACTGAAGGCTTTTTGGTTGCAGGCCAAAGATGTCCCACATTTTTTTCTTCTGTGGATGATGTAGGTGAAAAATTCTTTTTTGCCTCCTGACTGTGATGTTTCTTCTATTATGTTGGAAAGATAATGAGATTATGTCCAGTCTCCATTAAGGCACAAATGGTAGCACTGGTATCACATCCAGAGGCAATGCCTTAAATAATCCAGTAGCAGTAAAACCTTTGACTACCAGAAGGAAGACCTTGAATTAGGTTCTATATTGGACAAAAAAGAAGGAAAAAGTGCAGATTACTGTTACTAATGATCAGCATATGATGGCTTTTATTGCTAGGTAAAAGGCTGGTACATTGTCTACTGGTCAGCATTCAAGGAGCTCCAGTTTCAGCAGAAGATCTGCAGGAAGTAACATCAACATGGCAGTGACCAGATTTAGTTCTTTGTGGCTTATCCAAAATGTTCTTATTAATTGAAGACAGATGTGTGAGTTTTACTCATCACATTTGATAGGTCAATGGGAATCCAAAACCAGTAAGTCCAAAAACTTGAGAGTGAGACTTATTTTTAACAATTTTAAGATTTATGCTTTTGAAATAAGGAGAAAATTCTTAAACATGTTTTCCTCTTCCCATAAGCAACTGCTCTGTTTTGTCTGGATTTGTCTTAATATGATTATTTTTCATTTTGATATTGCTTTCAGCAGGAGGTTGGATAGACAGCACTGCTCTCCATGGGACACAGAGAAGAAAGGAACTGAAGTCTTCTTTGTGTTTCAGGCTCTCTTACATGGTTTGTCTCATAGTCTCAGAGCACTCTCCACAGCCCAGATTGGATGTGAGACTTCAAATGGTGATGCATGTCTGACTGCAGAAGAGTTTGGTCACAGCTGATGCAGAGATTTGTCAGAAGCAGTGTGGTGGTAGGGGTCGGTGTAACAGGGCTGAGCTGCAGGACATGCCCGCCTGCTCTGCCACACTTCAGCACCACAGGTAACTTCATGCATGTCGATTCTTTTCAGTGCTTGAGACAAAATAGCTCTTTCTGCTGCTGCTTGAAGGGGCAGATGAGATGGTCTGAGCTGTGCTTGTAGGAAGCTACTAAAGCAGTAACAGCCTCTTCAGCTCCACACTTACTAGGCAGAGGAATTTACCTCAAAGAACATGTGGGACCTGAAAGCACATCTGGAAGCGAAAAAATTTCTACATTTAGTCTCAGAGGAAGAATTTGAGCCACCTCAGAGCATTTCTGTTTTTTTCTATGGTTTTGGGGGTGGTTTTTGGGGGAGTTGTAATTGTAATGAACACTACCTAATGTGAAATTTTCCCTCTCCCTTCTTTGATGGAGGACAAGCAATGAAAAAGTGGCAATTGCTATTTCTCTGCATCTTTCTCCAACATTTGCAGTTATTACAATTTGTATCTTCTTTTCACTAGTCCATCAGTTTGAGGTGATGTCTGGAAATGAATAATCATTTTCTTGCTTTGCATTACCACTGTATCCTCAGCTTTAAGAGGATTCTCTCCCTTTCATGTTTAGATCTGGTATTAAATTTTCTGCTTTATTCATCTTTAAAAAAACAGAAGCCTTTTCCTTCTGCTTTTTAATTTACTTAGGAAAAGCACATTAATTAAACAGTTACATTTGGTTGGTTGAAGGTCACACATGATGTTTATTTAGCTGGAGGTTTATCTGGCTGTCAGAATAACTCACTGGAGAGATCAGTGCTGGTCAAGCAACGTGACCTTCAACAGGGCCACCTGTGAGGACCTTGTGAGCCTGCCAGCACTCATCCCTGCCTTTTCTGGTGTGATTTTATATGCTACTGCACCTCAGGCACACAGTATGTAACTTCTGTCAGCCAACAGTGTGATTCTGAAAATGCTGATAAGTATACAAGATACGACTCGGAGATAGCCATGTTACCTCTTCTTCTAAGGTTTCCAGGACTGTAAATGAGGGAGGACTGGAACAACCTGACAATCAATTTATGGAACACTGAAAAGGTCAAGATATTGTAATATGCTGTGTTGCACTGAATCTATGAGGCATTAAAATCCAGGTGGTTCATTCCTAGGAAATAATTGCAGTTGTGCAAATACAGAAGCACAGATTTCCACTGGGTGACAATTACACAAAAAAATTGATCTACTCCAATTTCAGTTTGAGACAAACATTCTCGTGTGATCCTCTTTGGAATTTATATATTTGGAGTATTAAGTTGTTCCACTCAAGCAGAATAACTTAACCTGATAACAGGGATGGAAGCCTTCTTGTCTTCTTCTTTTCTCATAAATGAAATGATGAGGAAACATTAACAGTCAGATCAACCTCTGCTAATCTTTTAACTTCAACTGCTGATATGACAGTCAGGAGCCTCTTTTAGAATCTTTTTACATCTTATTTTCATTCTCTCCTTTATGATCCTTAATTTGTACTTTACATTTCAATTGTTTTGCTGGGGTAAGGAATTTTGCCACTGACTATTAGCTTTATTTTGACAAGCCTCTCTTATTTTAGCATACAGAGCCCCAGAAATTTAGCTAGGAGCCATTTTGATGTAAGGGAAAGACCAGGTTTCTGGTCTGTATGACCCTGTACTTCTTACAGGCTTTTGAGAAAAAAAAAAACCCTTTTCTACAGGATGTGATTTCTAAACCTCTGAACATTGCTAGTCTAATTGACCCTAAATGGTGCCCAACATTTTTAAAATCCTAATAAAAATCTGGACCTACAGCTACAGCTGAGGCTGCAGCAGGAACACATGGAGCAGGAAAGATATTATATGTGTCTTGTAGAAAATACTCTTCTCAGTACATCCCTCCTCTCAGTGCTTGCTTACACCACGCACTAAAACTCACAATCCTCTATACGCAGCAGAACCTGACTATTTGTAAAGGAAATAATTTAGCCAGCTAACCTAGACAGAGAATTGAGGCATTACTTCAGGAGAAATGAGGAAGGTGATGTCTGGCTTTTGTCTTCAGTTACAGGAAGAAATAAGTCCTGTCCCAAATTAAAGCAAGAGTTGCAGGCGTCTTGCATTGCAACTACAAACAAAGCTGGAAGAGTTTTCTGGCAGGAGCTTCAGAGTTAAAATACAGACAATCAGAAGAGATCCAGGTCATGCGAGAGCCAAAGAACTGAAAGATTAATAAAGGAAGCAAAACCATGTCCATGCTACCCCTAGATGTTTTCTGATATCCATGGCAGAATGGTGAATTTGACAATACTAAACATATTTACATCTGCCAGGCAGATATCCAGTTATAGGAAAAAAATTGGTTTTCCTATGAAAATGCAGTTTTCTGTAGGAAAACTATGAAAACTAATTCCTAACGTATATAAAATCTTCTCTAAACAGTACAAAATCATTCTTCAGGAAATCTTTATCAGAAGGCATATCTTTTATAACACTTTTTTACTGCTGTATTTGTGACATAACTGTCTTGCAGTGTTATTTTAATTCAAATAATTTAGCTTTCCTTCTGTTTTATGTTTAGAAGTTTGGGGGTTGGGTTTTTTTGGCATTTGGAAGCAAGTCAACTGGAGAGCATTTTCTGTGCCATCTGAGGTCAAAAGTAACAGCATGGAGCCAGAGAGGGCCATTCAGCAGGCAATTTGTATCCCCAGTTGGGTATACCTTCTGTTGAAAGCAGCTGATATAAACCATACAGGCTCTGGGGCTAATAGAAGCAGCAGAAATTAAGAAAGAATTAAGAAATTTAAAAGCTTGAATATAGAAAACTTTAGGCATGATGTCAAAGAAGTTTGGTTTAGGGGACTGCAGAGTTTATCCCTTCTTCAGTCATATTGCAATTGCTAATACAAGAGGAAATAGATATTTAAATCACATTTTCCTGCTAATAGTCTGTTTTTAGATACTTCTACTGGATTGTTTTGCAGCAATAGTGTGATAAAAACCAAAATTGTTAAAAATTCAGCTATATGTGAAAATGAAACTTGGAAAAAATGGTGCTCCTTTACAAGTATTCAAGTTGTGCTCTCTTCTTTGAGTAACTCCAGCTTTAGAGCAGGTATTTGAAAATTACTAGTGAATTAATCATAGATATGTCCTTCACCATTCAATAGAAACAGCTCCACTTTGAGACATTTTGGAAGCCCCAACTGCTTTGTGCAGTGCCTTCTCCATAAATTGCCCAACGTAAAGGTGCTGGAGATTACATCTTCACTGAGAAAACCCATTTCAAAACTTGCTCAAACTATTAGGTCTTGGAAAACCACACTTGTCCAGATGCTGCAGGGATGCCTTGCACTTCAGCAGTTCTGGTTTCTGAGAGCGTCACTGTGCACTCCTGCACCCACAGCTCTGCAGGCAGCCAGGCCTTGCCCGATGATCCCCAGCTACACAGAGATCCAAGTGCAAGGTCAGGCTTTCCTTGTGCCTCTGCTCCAAAGGGGTGTCAATGTTGGAAATCAGGGAGGGAACTTTCCTCTCCTTTGTTCTCAGTAACTCCCCATGTACTAATTCGTGATGAAGTTTTACTGCCTACACTACTAAGGGACATAGATATTAAAAAATTTTGCCTACAGGGCATGATAAAGACATTACAAGACTATATTGTGAGTAATTAAGATAAAACACATAATTGAGAAGATGCTCATCAAGTGAACACCCTCCAACAGGTACACCAAGTCTTATATGAGCTCATTTAGGAGTATGACTAGGCATAAGTGGTCATTTTGCCTTTGGCAGACAATGTAAATTGTGTTATTTCCTAATTGTGAGATGCTTGACTTTGTATTTTTCTTTTCCCATAGATGTGTGCCTGCATGTGTTTGTGTACACGTAAACAGGAGATCAGTACACATGGTTTGCTTTCAGTGAGGATTAGAGCCTTCTGGGGATTATTCCTTGATACTTAAGGAAAAAGCTAAGGGTCTTGCAGACATCTTGGAGAGGAGAAGGTGATAAGACATCACAATATAGCCAGGAGTTCTCCAGAATACAGAAGCTATATCAATATGCTAACAGAAATCTGGAAAATACTGCAGCTATTTTTTTTCCCAAGGCAAAACACATTTTCTCTCTCCTGTTTCCCTTCCATAACACATGTTCTCGTCATTTTGCCCATGACTGGTGTTGGGCACAAAATAAAACAAATGGAAGTAATATTTCAGGTCACATTGCCTCCCAAGAGATATCACTGCCACTTGTCCATGTGTGTCCTTGTAGAAAACATGGACATGCCAGTGGATGGTGACTCCAGTATCACACTTTAAAATGGGTCATACTTTGAGTTGGAAAATACAGCTCTTGATCAGTAAAAATTGTAATATCGACAATGTTTCAGAAAACTTTATAATAAGTTCCATTTATGGAAAAAAATGCAGAAAATCATGCTAAAAGGGCCAATGATGCAGAAAGAAGGAGACTGGAAAGGAGGAAAAACCTCAAGGAAGGATGATGCTTACCAGGTGGCTGCACTTAAACAAAGAAGGGGTAAGGCAATCCTAACAACAAACAGATGATCTGAAATGTCTTATCCAGTCATTCTCCTGATGTAGACTGGAACTGTCTATTCTTGATTGACCCTTTCTACTTCC
>VYXF01000210.1:562174-597818 GCA_013397295.1 Polioptila caerulea
CCTTCAGAGACTGTCACAACATTGTCATTATTTTGGCAGAGCATTGGAGATAATTTCAGCAAAGAGGCAAAGAAGCTCTGCATTGATAAGTAGGTTTCAGTCTGGACAGCTGGGTAAAATAGTCCCAAGTGGTCGGATACCAGTTTAAAAGCACCATGCTGAGATTTTTATTTTTTACAGAATACAGTGCCCAGATCATGAATTACTTCTAAATAAAAGCCATGTCTGTTTAGCTTTTTTTCTCCCTCCCTCCCTCCCTTCCTCTGTCCAACACTTACACTCCTCAAGTCTGTGCTAAGGTACATGGAGCAGAGGGCAGTAATTCGAGACAGCCAGCAAGGCTTCACCACGGGCAAGTCCTGCCTGACGAACCGAGGGGGCTTTCTGTGAGGGAGTGACTGCATCTGTGGGCAGGAGAAGGGCTACAGATGTTGTTTATATCGGCTTCTGTAAAGGCTTGGATGCAGTTCCCCAAACCATCCTACTCCCTAAATTGAAGAGAGACAGATTTGATGGATGAACTCTTAGGTGGATGAGGAATTGGTTGGATGGTCACATCCAGAGGGTGGTGGTCAGAAGCTCATTAACCAAATGGAGCTCAGTGACAAGGGGTGTCCCTCAGGGGTCTGCACTGGGACCAGTACAGGTTAACATCTTCATCAGTGACATAGACAGTGGGATTGAGTGCACCCTCAGCAAGCTTGCAAAGGGCCCCAAGCTGAGTGGTGCAGCTGACACAGCTGAGGGATGGGATGCTGTCCAGAGGGACTGGACAAGCTGGAGAAATGAGCCCATGGGCACCACATGAAGTTCAAAAAGGCCAAGTGCAAGGTGCTGCACCTGGGTTGGGCAACCCCCAGTACAAGCTGAGGGATGGAGGAATTAAAAGCAGCCCTGCTGAGAAGCAATCAGGGATACTGGTGGATGAAAAGCTGGACATAACTAGAAAGCAAATTGTACTCTGGGCTGCAACAAAAGCAGTGTGGCCAGTAGGTTAAAGGAGGTGATTCTGCCCCTCTACTCTGCCACAGTCAGACCATACATGGATTGCTGCATCCCACTCTGGAGTCCTCAGCATAAGAAGGACATAGACCTGTTGGAGGGGGTCTACAGGAGGGCCATGAGATGATCAGAGGGATGGAGCACCTCATGTATGAAAAGAGATTGAGAGAGCTGGGGCTGTCAGCCTGGAGAAGGCTCCACAGACACCTTATTGTAGCTTTTCAGTACCTTAAGTGGCCTACAGGAAAGGTGGAAACAGACTTTTTAGCTGGGCTTCTGTGACAGGACAAAGTGTA
Source organism: Polioptila caerulea (assembly GCA_013397295.1). Taxonomy (NCBI): domain Eukaryota; kingdom Metazoa; phylum Chordata; class Aves; order Passeriformes; family Certhiidae; genus Polioptila; species Polioptila caerulea. The sequence goes on from VYXF01000210.1 coordinate 563,473, forward strand.
ATGACTTTAAAAGAGGGTAGATTTAGATTGAACATAAGAAAGACATTTTTACAATGAGAGTGGTAAACACTGGAACAGGTTGTTTATGAGGGTGGTAGATTTCCCATTTCTGGAAACTGCACAGCACATTCTGAACTGAAAAGGATTTTTAGTTAGTTTTTAATAATTAGCTAAAAGGAGTTGAAAGAAAGGACTTCTGTAACAAGTTACTATAAGTGTAGTACAAGAAGTATACACACTCATACATGTAAATAGTTTCTCACCCCATGTTATTCATAAACAGATAAAGACAAAATGACAGTCTGCCTCCCCAGCTAGGTTTGGCTGGTAAATGGAAAAGTGTTATGGGAGTCTTTGTGTGATAGTGGCACTAAAGAAGATGCAAGCGAGCATTTGTGCCTAATGTAGACACACTGTTAGTTTGGATGACAGTGTACTAATAACATTTAAATCCACATTTTCTGTAGTGCCGTTTAAATGATGCTTGTGTCCTTGTGATTATTTTGTTATCTGTAGCTGCTCATTTTCATGGAGTCAGTTTTCAAACACAGACTTTTACACTGAGTCAGTTTTGACTAAAGCTCTGTAATTTGTTTTTTAAAGGTCTACTACATTAGAAAGAAAACATAAATTTCTCTTATTTACAATAGGTTGGCTGTAAGGTAATCTTCTGTGATCTCATCCACAGAGGAATCAATTAAGAATTCTTGCTACATTCTAGCCCATTGTCTTGCTATTAATTTTGTATGCCTTGATAGAAAATTAAATACCTTTGATTTTTATTTTCATTTGGGGGGAATTTACAAATATCTCTGTTGTAAGAGAACTTTGTAGATCTACACCAAATACTGTATCTTTTTCTTGCATAGCATATTGCAAATAGTTTGTGTTATGGGTAAAAATCAAAGTTCCTTAAGTTATTTTGTGAATGTAAAGTAACCAATTTGGAGACAACTGGCTGACTACCTGGAAAGCGCTGTCATATTCTGTGGTCATTTTGGGAATTTCCTTGATTTATTTCTTATTTTTTTATTTATTGTTTGTAATCTGCCTTAGAAAAGTAAGCAACCATGCTGGTTGCAACACTGAATATGGCTTAAATGTTGAACAGCAAAGTAGTTGACAGCTTTCTATCTGTATAAAGAAAAATCAGTTTCCCTAGTTATTAAGATCATAGCAAGAATTTGCTAGCATCAATGACATGATTAAAGACCAGATTAACACCAGGTGTGGGTCCATGAAATTCCCAAGTGTACAAATTTACAAGCACTTTTTAAGGCCTATATAATGATATAGCTAAAGGCTGTTACTGGCAATCTGCTCCGCCCTAGCTTACTCATGCTCTGCTCATGCTGATGAAAACTTCAGTGCAGTAACTTCATGGCACATAATTCAATGATGTTAAAATAGGATAATATATTCTCTTCTCTCTTGCATTTTGTTTCTTTCTATTAAATAAATTTCAGGCTTGGAAGTAACAAGGGAGTTGAGTTCATGACCTGAATATAGCTGAGATTTACCTGCAGATTGTTTCTGCTCCCATCACATGTTCCTTCCAAACTGCTGTTCTCTCTACTAACATCATATTAGTTTTTCATGCAGAGATTTTAGGTTCTGAGTTCAAATAATTTTCATTTTATGATGATCAGTCAATGCATGCAAGTCAAATCCTGATTTATTCCAGCCATTAGGAGGCAGAGATTCTTGGGTATTTGGATTACAAGCACTATATTTGCCAGAAGCAGATGCTTCTGATGTTCCAACACACATATTTTGTGATCTTCACAGAGTCAGAGCCACAGAACTGGTATGTCCTTCCTTGAAGAATGAGAGGGGTAAGTAAGGTTTCTTTCAGGAGGGAGAGGGACATGGCCCCAAGAGGTCCAACACACTGTCCCTTACAGATAAAGTAGTCCTAGACTGACATAACAATGGCCTCAGCATCATCTCTTAGCTCAGTGTCTTTCTCTTGTAGGACCTGGACTATTTGGCAGTTTCTCTTTAGCCACAGTAGGAGATTTACTCATGATGTAATACTAAATGAAGCTTGGTGTTGGGTTCCTTCCCTCTGCTTCATTATTGTATGTACACACAGGATTTCCAGTGTATGTCACCAAATACTGCATAGGCTAATGTTAGCCTAAGGTTTTATCGGTTATTTAAAATGCACATGCACTGCTGATAAAGTTAGCACTATAGATCCTTAATTTTCTGAAAATGTGTGGCACATTCTGAGAAGAAAAAGGAAAAAAACTAAAAAATTGCATTTTCAGAAGCAGTGAGTAATGGAAAGTTAAAGAGAGCTCAATATTGTTTCTGTTTCTTTTTTAAGCCTACTTCCCCAAATTGCTGAGTAACAGTGTATGTTTGAAATAATAATAATGCCCCTTCCCAGCTGCACGTGTATGTATCAGCTCCTACGTGTACCCACACTGTTTCAGGGAGCAGACAGGACAGAGCCAGTCTTGAGCTGCTTGAGGCATAATCCTCCTTCCACCCAGTCCTCTCATCCATGTCTCCTGTGAGATAAAATGACTGATAGTATTAAGTGACCTATACTACCACTTTCCACTTTGAGATCCTGAAACAGATTTTCCATGTGTCTGATGTGAAAATCCTGACAATGCCCTACAACCTTTTGCCAAAGCATGCAGGAGAGCAAAGAGCAGATATGGAGGCACTGGAGTTTAAGGCAGTAGAAACCTGTCTGCAAAGTACCAGAACATGCAACTCTCTTTCCACAAAGCATAAAAATGGCCTCGCCTGACAGATTTCTGGAGTTGGCCATAGCAATCAAAAAATGTACATCCTGCTGCACATGTGAAGTGCTTTCCCATGCAGGGTAATGCAGAGTAATTCCACAGCACAAGAGTACTTAGCAATAAGATTAACAGACTCAGTACAATACAATACAATCAGGCCAGAAGTTATAAGGAGACTTGTTTTGGACTTACATATTGAAGACTTATCTGTAGTTTTGAATATGAGTTGTCATCTGAGAGTATTCACCAGGAAGCTTGTCTGGATATAATCAGAGATCAGATCTTTTTTTTATCTACCTGCTAAAGTCAAAGATGTTTAGTGCAAGTTGCTACTCTTGAAGAGTAGTTATAAATTAATCTGTTTTTTAAATTCAGCAAAGCATGTATTCAGTAGAGTGGAATTAAACCTAATGAGGGACTTGCAAGCTCAACCAGCCTTGACATGCTAGGGGTCAGATGTTCTCATGACTGAGCTATACAGGTGTTTAAATCTCACTGGTGGGTTGTTTTTTCCTCCCTCTTTTCTAACATAATTCCTTAATAGAGTTTGAGAAATATTTTCTGAGTAAATACTGTAGCCTTTGTTTTCACTGCTGAAAGGCCGACTCAGGAAGAATCTTTGTTCTGTAAATACAAGTAATGAAGTTAGAGATTTGCTTAGAATTATGAAGACAGTTTAGGGAGGATTAAAAAAACATCAGTGTGAGAAATGAAAAAGATATATTATACCAATGGGTTCATTCAACCTTATGGGGAAGAACAGAGGAAAAAAAGTCTAAGTTATCTTGCTACCCTTTTGATACCTTTCCTTATTGATATGGAAATGATTTTCAAATTTTTCAAATACTGCTCTATGTTTTCTAGATAGGTAGAAAACATACAGGAGCATTGTCTGCTTTCCTTTCTTTGTTTTTATTTGGTTTTTTTTCCAGTGCATATGATAGAAGACACATTCAGAGAAGGATTATTTCATCCTTGTTCCCTCCCAGCACAATATAGTTTTTTTACTGAAGATTTCTGACAACCCTTGAGATAGCAATTTTAATTAATGGCCCAATTATTAAGAATATACCCACTCAGAGAAGCATTTTAAACAACACAATTGTAAAGGTTAATTGTTCAGATATAATTAGAGCCATACTCTATCCTTAAAAGTGTTTGTGAATTCATACAGTTACATTATTTAAATAATTTAAATCTATCATGAACTAATGCCATTATCTATAAAATCAAAATCTCCTCCATAGACCTTGGTTATCCTCTTGCGTATGATATTTTTGTTATGTTACAATGTTAGTGTCTTCAAGGTAATAGTGCGACTGGTCATCTCATATTCAAACAAACAAACAAAAAACAAGCAAACAAACAAAACTCCAAACAACCCCCCCAAAAAAACCAAAAACCAACAAACCAGGCAAACTCTTTAGAGGAGAAGTGAAACAATAGTTTCTCTCTAGTGGTCATTCCCTTCAGACTTCGTAGCAGAAGGCAAAGCCTTTTTTCTATCAACAGTTTCCTGAAGATTAACTGCAAAATAATTACTACTTTTCAGTTGTGTGAATAAGTGAGACACAAGGCAAGAATAGTTGGAGGGGTGTTGAAAGACAGGGAGGAGGTGATGGTGTTAATGGAAAAGAAGTGGGTGGTAAATTCACATTAAAGACCCTGGGATATTAACCTTTGACTTGCACATGTTGTGTATTTCATTCTTGATTAATGTTTTTAAAATTTAGAAGGAAAGGCACCTTCTGGCTTTTTAAACGATGCACACCTTCAGTAAAACACTTTTCTTTTTTTTTTTTTTTTTTTTAATTGGAAAGGGGAAAATCAAATTATGCTATTCAGGCTTCCAGCCATTTGACTGCATTTATAGCAGTAGTTGATGGCCTCTTATTTGGAGCCTGTGTGGTTTCATTGGGAGTGCAACACATGCTGCATTCATCCGGAGGATTAACTGAATTCTCTGAATTAGGAGGGTGACCTTGTCGAGCACAATGTGTTTGGAGATATGAGGTATTGGTTCTCCTTGCTTTTTATGGAATTTTGGTGTTAAGGTTTATTTTTTTTCATGTTCTCTTTCTTATTTATGTTTTTGTGTGAGTATTGATAGTATTCCTAATGTGACAAGATGTCACTGTCTTCCAGATACTAGTGAAACCAGTGTTTTACCCTTAAAAAAACAATGAGAATTAGAAAAAATTCTGCCTCTGCCACACCCGTAGGATCCTGCTGCTTCCCAGTGGAAACCACCTACAAGAATCCAGTTTGGCTTATAAACCCTCAGACATGCATTGAGAAAGGCTAGCTCTAGGATGGACAAATTGGGCTAAATACTGCTCTGCTCATAGTCTTAGTATATTTCACATTTTAACTCACAGTAATAAGCAAATTGTCATCTTTGTATGTGACCTTGTCATATTTCCAGAGCAGAATCTGTGTGATCAGTGCAATTTACTTGATATTGGTATTTCACATGACCGCCTTAAAAAAAATCAAATTCCCACTTTCAGTGTGAGATATTAAAGAGCAGATTTTTTAAGGTTGTTAAAGGTCTTTGGGTACCAGGATGTCATTGAACTGTTGAGGTCTCTGCTGTAGCTGTGAAATTCAAAGGTCTTGAAGGGGAAACAATCCCCATTTTCATCCAATTCTTTATCCAAATTTCTTTTAGTGATACAGCATAACAATATATAGATACTGTTTTTGCTATAGATGTTTCTCCATGCATTACATGACTGCAATGTCTCCTACATATTCACCTAAAATGAGCTTTGTTTTGAAAAATCAGCATACTGAAATGTTTTTTAGCGTTGTAGACTTTAGTGTGTTTGCATAGCATGCAGTTTTATTTTGGTAAACATCAGACATTCATATCTGTTATTTATGTAAATTTCTCTGTCTGCTATAGATTTGCAATCTTTGCATATTCTCTATTGAACTTTGATTATGCTGTTTGTAAAACACAGACAAGAATTTAAAGCCCATTCCTAGTGATGATGAAGCATTTTCTTGCTTCTCAGAAGTATACTTAATCTTTTAATTTTATCGGAGGTGAAATTTAAATAAATACATCTGGAAAGCTATCTGAATTAGATTGTTTTTGTTTCTTAAGGACCTTTCAGTAAACGTAATATGACTAAAAAGAGCTGCTGTGTGTGGGAGTAGTGGTGTTTGAACTGCTGATTGCTGCCAAAGGTTACTGGAGTGAAGACAAATGAATCCTTCAAGGCAATTAAAAGTAATATAATTGATGAAACAGAAGCTGCTAATCCCTTCCAGTTTCATATAACTTAAGATTTAGGGCATCATGCCAGAGACATGAGCTGCAGAGAAGGTAAAAGCCACTGCTAAAAGTTTTGTACAAATTGTGTGTCTTCTGGGGAGGAAGGAGTACCAGGAGCATATCACACTAGCGCTCTACACACTCCAGTGGCTCCCTTTTCAATTCAGAATACACTTTGAGGTCCTGATCCTGTTGTTCTTAATGGACTAGGGCCTGTTTGGAGACTACTTTTGCATTTTCAGCCAGGATGCACAGGTTTAACAAAGATGCTGCTGTGATTACAGCATGGTTGAAGCTGGGAGCCAAAGGTTGAGCGACCAGCAGCGGTGAGAGTGAGCCTGGGCCTGCTTATGGCATGCTATGAAGACCAGAATTTTCCCTATATACCTTCCCTCAGTGGAGAGATCCAAATTAGTTTAATTCTCATAACAGGAAAGAAGTAAAAAGAGGAAAAGGGTTAAGTGGTAGGATAAAAAAAACTACAGCAGTAAAAAAAGCCGGGGGAATGTAATAAGCATGTGCTGTTCTGAAAAGCAGGCTGATGTAAAAAAAAATAAAAATTAAACATTCTGCCATTAATTAAAGTAATTAGCATCTGAACAAACTTAAAATAGACATATTTCCTATCTTTCTTAGACGAAAAAAAAGAAAAAAAAGAAAGAAACAATCTCTGATTTTCTATCAGTTTTGGCTTTTTCTTTTATGACGAGACTTGCATGTTGTCTGATTTTAAATATCAGGTTTCTGTGCTCTCACAAAAGTGCATGTAAACTCCTGGGTAGTTGAAGGGTCATCACTTTAGGTCTGCTAAGAGCAATGTGGTTTCTGTGTTAGCAAAAGAATTTAAGAGGAAAGAACAGCTGAACCCAGAAGTCAGAGCATTCCATTGGCAGAAACTGTTGCTGCCCTAAGCAGTTCAGCTGAACTTTTAATATATAGAATTTTTATCTTACTGTGCCTCAACCAGAGCTTGGTTCTATAGCATTTTGTAATATGCTTCTACTTTATATTTACGTGTAGCCAAAAAGAGGATCAAGTTAGGTAAGCCCATGTAATTGGTAAATGTCCATGTAAATCAATCTTGGCTCTCTGTAGATTCATTGCTGTAGAAGGAACTCAGCAAAAGATAGTGGATACAACTGCCTCACTCCCTGTGACAGATCAGTGGCATGTGGACCTCGAAGTCACTTTCACCTTCTTACATATTAAATATTTTCACACTCAAAGAAGCAGGCTTACAGAGCAAAGCAGGATTTTTCCACTAAAATTCAGCACATTTTTACTATAGCTAATCTATGAGAGAATTAATGCTGCTGGAAGCAGGTATTTATATTGCTGTCCATTTGTGCAGCGTGTGCTTCTCCTGTAACATAGGGGTTCAGGGAATCTAATTTAGTTATATAACTGTGGTCTTTTGAGGTTTCCCAAGATAATATCAAGAGAAAAAGCTCACATGGTGTTCATCTTTATAGTGATCTCTTCTTTTACCCATTTTCTTTAAGGAATTTCTCTAGGCGCACAAGTCGGCCAAGGCCAACATATCATATTTAAAAATAGACCTCAAAGCAGAAGTATGCAAAATGCCTTTCATCCTTATCCATCTCCAACCTGACCATCACTCATAATCTTTTCTCTACTAAGGGCATCCCACGTTGTGGGGATATGTGCTGCACCTTTAGCATCTGATCCTCAGGGAGTGATCTGTTAGCTCCAGCACTGTGGTGCCACATTGGTACATGTTAGCCACTAACATTCCTGGAAGATCTTGTTGCCTCTGAACAGCTGCAGGACTGAGTACCTGAGTCCTTCAGTGAAGAACGGGTACCATCCTGCAGCAAGGCTCCTGCACTGTCACTGGGGCCACGGTGGGTGACAGTGCAGGGCTGTGTCACACAGAGCTCAGGTTTGCTGTGCAGCCTGTGTCAGCAGTGCTCCCTGCTGCTGCCCGTGCAGCCTCACTCTGACCCTCTCTTCCTTCCCTGTCTGCTCCCTGGGACATCCCTGTGTGCTGCACCTCACTTCCATGAATATAATGGGAAGCTGATTTTCCAGTTCCAGGCAGTTGCACTGATTGTGGGCAATATAACTCTTCCTGAAGGCAGTCTTCCTAGAAACCTGCCTGGAAAGATGTGCAAGTGCTCTTGGCCGAGGTCAAACAAGGACCAGTTTTCCCTCTCATTTTAGCTCCCTGTGTGGCAGTGACAAAGGCAGGGGACAAAGCAGGGAGGCACAGTGAGGAAAATACTCTTTATGCACGCTGAACTAAATGCTGGAAGCTGTTATCTGTGATAATACCTGGAGCACAGAGGTTGCATCAGGTGCCCCCAGCAGTGCTGTGTCCCAGGGAACCCCCCAGCCAAACTTTCACAGAGATACCAAAGTAACAATGATCACATGAATAGCTGGAAAGAGCGATGGGGTAAAGGGACAGAGGTTAAGCTGGGACACAGGAAGAAAGGGAAATGGTCTTCTGCTGGCAGAGGATAGACTGGACCAACTACTCATTGTATAAGGCAATGAGACAAAAGACTTGATAGAATGAATGGTGTCTATTTTTAGCAGAAAGAAAATCGCTTCCGCATCTTTTACATAAGCAGGAGAGGGCTATACATCTTTATTTAAAATGAAGGAACCAATCTAGCTATCCAGTTCAGCCAAAATGCCAGTAGGTTTCATGGATATCTTTAGAGATAGATAGTGACTTGGAGATGTCATGCCTGTGTCCTTTCTACCATATCCAGTAACGTCCTGGCAGCTGTGGCATGTTCTTCTGCAAACTCTGAGGATCGTCGGGAGGCCTTGAGAGACCCAGGGAAGGGCAGCAGTTCCCAACCCTTGTCATGCAAGGCCTGGGCTTCACTTTGGGACAGCAACACTCATTGCAGGTCTCATTTGCAGTGATATGATGGGGCAAGGCAGGGGGCACATCCCCAGCCAATCTGGATTTCAGTCTAGAGGTGACAGTGCTGGCTGCATGCACCAAAGTTGTTATCTTGTTACCATAACAACGTGGCACATCCTCTGCAGTCCAGGCACTCCATGCCTGGTGTGCAATGCTCAGCAGTTGCTCTAACAAGGTTCACTTTTATTTTATTCTTGCATGATCTATTGTTTGGGATAGAGAAGGAACACAGCCATTGGGTTTTCTGACACATTTTGTCAGCTTGTCCTAAAACTCCTGGGTACAATGGAATGGAATGTCCAGATGGCACTGTTTTGCATTCCTGCTTTGAAGATTTGGAAAATAAGTGCATGGCATGTGTATATGCATGGACAGAAAACACATACAAAAACCAGTTTAGCGTATCTGGAAGTTGAATGTCACAGTTATTTCTTTTTGGGTTTTAATCATTGTTAGTAATAGAAAATATTGCTGGGATTTTAATAGTGTGGTGTGCCAATAGTATGAAGTGACTGAAAATTGGTCTGCTCTATCAGTAATGTGACATAAATTATTAGTGCAGACATTCTTCACTATAAACTTTAAACCCTCCAATTTTTTGTCAAAGGGTCAGGGTCAGGAATAACATGCAAATAATGCCTTTTATTCTCTGTGCTTGGTCTGTGCTCTCTTATTCTGACATTGAAGAATAATGGCACAGGAAAATGTGAAAGAATTTCAGTTGTGTGTCATCCCTAGCATTCAGGAGGACTTTTGTGTGCCTAGTGTTTCATACAGGCACAGTTCTCTATCATTTAGTCAAATTCTGTTATTTTATTTACTACCTTGCTATTTGGTCATACTTAAAGTAATTTCTATAGGACCTGACTTTTACCCTAATTCTCAAAAAGACCAAAACCCTTTTAAGGTGACTCCAATCATCTTTTAACACCTTTTCCTAAAATGCTTCAAGGGTTATTGCAAAACAAGAATGATAAAATGTTTCTTTTTAAAATAATGAGAAATACGTATTATGATTTTATTACACTTTTCTCAGCTGGGTGGGTAATATATTTCCCTGTTTACATTTCTGAAGGAGGCAAGAAAATTCTTGTTCAAGAGCAAGTTTATATGCAATGAGAAGCTGGAATAGCAACAGCAATCTTTGTAAGTCCTAATGAAAGCCTTAATCCAGAGGAATAAATCTGCTTCATAACACTAAATCATTATCTTTGCAACCCACTCTTTCAAATGCACAGACCAGCAGCTCCACTCACTGACTCACTGTTTAGATATACCAGAGTCAAGGAATTTTCTCTCTGTGTGTATTCATGTATCACTCACTTACGATTCCTAACTCCAGCATCAATGTCAGAATTTTAACCCCAATGCCTTGAAGGCAGATGGTCAGCATATTAGTTTACTATTCAACCTCCCTCCAGTTGGTTTCTTCATTCAGCATGCTTGCCTGTGTGCCATTAAGCTAACCCTGGTTCAAAACCTCACAAATAATCATAATTCTCTTTAAATATTTTGAGGAAAATTTTTAATAACTCACCTTGAGTAACTGGATTCATTTTACTCCTGCAATATATTTCAGGTATTCGGTATTTTTTGACTTTGAGACAATAGTTCTCATATTTACGGCCTTGGTGGATTAGCAAGGAGATATTTGCTACATCATGTTGCACTTCTCAAATGTTGCCTATATTATTAGCAGGAGTCACTGCACAAAATAGTAATTTGGGGCCAACAACAACAACATAAAAGTATGTATTTTCCATACTAGGAAACCTTCTCCTGTGTGACCAAATTACAGTCTGCTAAAATCAACAGACAATAAACTAGTTAAGTTTTGAAGATTTTTAGAGTAATTCTGGTGCCTGAGCCCTCCAAAAGTTAGGTGCTCGTTTTACAAGTTCCAAAATGCTAACTTCATCTTTTTTCAATCATATAGTTAATTGTGCCAGAATAGGTTTTTAAAAATTAAAACTGTATTATCATGAGGTATTTTAGTGTTTAGTATTTTGAGCCTTAAATGAAGTGTATGTACCAAATCTTTGTTTTCTGATAAGAATGGGACAAAGGCCATGCAATTGAAAATACAGTGCTTAATTTCTTCAATGTTTATGTAATTGTTTCTCGATTTTGGGCAGCTATTCCATGCTCTTATTGGCAGCGAGAGTCATGCTAGATAAAAGAAAAAATAAAAAGATGGGCAGTAAGAGAAAAAAGTGAATTCTCAGCCTGTTTGCTTGAGAAAATTTAGCTAAGTTCAGGTCTTGATAACAAAGGAAGTGTTAACAGTCCTCTGGGTTGCTCTCCCACTTCAGCCAAGAAGCTGTGAAAAAATAGACTCTTTCAGAGCTTGAATGTGAATGAGTTGAACTCTCCTGTAACTAGGAAATCTTTTCAGAATCAGACAGAACTGAGCAGGTTTTCAGTTGGTCGTATCCCATTCATTCCCTCACTCCTTATCCTCCACATGCTGATTCAGCTTGTAACTGAGCATGTTAAGGCTTTTGAAGTCTGTTCAAAGATCCCACACTGGCTGCAGAGAGGTGGAAAAGAAGGAAGGTACCCTGTCTTTTGTGCTCATCCTAGCTGCAAACTTTACAGCTCCATCCCTGTCACCTAAACCTGAAGGAAAAATGAAAATTCCTCTGGAACTTGGATGGTATTTTAATTGTTCAATTATGACTAATCCAAGAGGTTGGCTAGTGCCAAATAATTTTGTGCTTTCTGTTCATGTGCTGATTGCTTCCCAAATCCTACTGCCTCAGCTCACCAGTCTTAACTGATGCTTCTATCTAAAGTGCCTTACAAGAAATACTAGTGAGTACAGCTGCATCACTACTCATGTGGGAAGAAAAAATTACCTGGCCAATGTCTAAAGGGCCTTATGAACCACTGATGCATTTTTAGTCTTCCCATGTCATTGGAAAAATGAGGGAAGGGGAAAGCATCTTGTCATTAAATGTTGTTCTCCAAAGTATCAAAAGCCTCCTTTTTGTACAAGGTCCATGTAGTTCACCTGCCAGAAAGGAAGGACTGGCAGGGAAGGACTCTGCCCATGCTGAGTATTTTGAAATAAACAGAAATATTGCTATAGTCTCTGGAATGATAGTAGTAGCTTAAGGTACACCGGTAAAGCATCCCTGGATAAACTATTACATTTTTCAGTTAACAAACTTCAAATTATCATCAAGATACATTTTTCCATTGAGTTTGGAATAAGCTGGACAATGTCTATATTTTTCCTAAGAGGTGCTCTCCTATTTATGTTGACCCCTGAGAGGACCTGGACATTCAATTTTAAATTAGGGAGGTAACCTCAATTTTTTCTTTTTTAATCAAATGGTGGCTCATGAGTCAGTGCCTCAAGCTACACTTTCAGCTCATGACTGTTAGCCCACAATTTTTATGGGCTTGTTGGCATTTATACACTTATTGCTGTTTTTCCACTTGTTCCACTTATCCCTAAATTGCTGGGTGGGATAAGGTTTTTGGCTCTGTTCTGGTGAGGAAAAAGAGATGGGTCCCATGTCTGTCTTCCACACCACAAAGCTTTCTGCAGGAGCAGCCCTTGAAAGGATAGCATAAGGTCCTTGGCAGATGTGTGCATAACTGGATGCCTGTGCCTTTCTCTGCTTCACAGGCCATCTTCCTCGGTAGCAACCTCTTCTCCTGCCAGGCAGTGTAGCACCAGGAACAGTTACAAAGGATTTTTCTAGCTGGACACCAGTGTAATCTTGCTGCACAGCTCTCTCATTACTGAGAGTTTCTCACTGTCCACATTTGATGTCATTACTGAAATGTACCAAGCTGACCAAAATGCTTTTACTAGTCAGCAGCACAGTACCCACAAGCTGGCATTTTTCACTTACCTCAGTGTTTTTTTTTCCTGCAGAGGAAAAAGCTAATGGTTTCTGTATGGCTTCTGATGCAGGGTAAAGGCTGCATCCCGCTGTCACTTCATTTCAATTCACATTGCATCTTGTGATTGCATGCGCAGTCAAAAATTATTATTTTTATTATCTGCAGCATGGCAAACAATGAGTCTGCTGATCTGCAGCAAACTCTGCATCAAGCCTTGCACTGGATTGTCTCAAGTCTGTGAAAGGTGAGCAAAATTATGGGCAAAGCCTGGGGTCTGCAGAGCTCTGTTTTCCTTCAAAGCCTTTTATTTAAATGGCTGCTGATAAATGAGGTACAGAAAATGGCATTAAAGTGACTCATGATGTCAGCAAACATTGCTGCTTGGAAATGTCACATTGCTGTCATTGCACAGAGAGAAAAGGACCCAGCATTGGCTGGTGTATACAGTCAATAAGGAGAATTGATCACTGATCCTTTCCTGCCCTTTGCAGGAAGAAGTTTAGAAGTTCTTTTGACCAGGAGAGACAAGGAGAGAAATAGAAACATATAGTTGCATTTATGCTTGTTAATAATTTTTATATAAAGCAGAAATAATTATTTTTGTGACCTAAGATATAGTGCATTGAAATGTTTCCTGGTGAGAGTTATTAGAACAGCATGTAATAGTGTCTGATGAGGAACATGAATTCATTGACAACCAGCTGTTGAGTCTTACATATCTGATCTGTTTCTATTCCTTATGTTTTAATAATGCCATCCTTCAGTTCTAATAATGACTGATTCTGTGCTTCTCAGTCAGCTACTGAGAAATTAATTTTCTGGGGCTTGTTCCTTAGGAAGAAATGATGTGGGATTGAACCTGTCATTCCTGAGGAGCATTAACCAGGCTTTGGTCTTGGGAGAACTCTTTTAGATCCCTCCATGCAACACAGTTTTTATAAGGATAATAACATACAGTAAGAAACGTATTCTGTGAGCTTTGTAGCTTTATATTTTGCTACACTGAAGTCTGGTAGGAGAAACAGGACCACAGTTGGGATCTCTCTGTGATAGTGCATGAGTATGAGTGGGGCCAGGTAGGGAGGGTGCAGGGACCCCCAACTCATTGCACAGCAATTAATGGACAGAAATACAACTAATCACCAGTTGTGATTTGTAGATTCAGTGCCTCTGGGTCCATGTATAAACCATGAAGACCAGACCTCTGTTCAGCATAAAAAGTAAAATAAAGACCAGGCCTTGCTCACACCCTGCACTTCCTTTGCTGCCAAAGGAAATCTGAGGATGCTGAGAGGAAGCAGAAGCACTTTGGCACTGGTTCCATCAGGTGGCCTGGCCCCAGTGGGTGTGGGGATGAGTTTTGCTGCCTGTACACCAGAGCATTCAACAATCAGTGCATGGGCTGTTACACTCACACCCAGAGCCTCACCACAGCCCAGAGCCTCTGCCACTGCCACAGACTCTGTCACCAGGTGTGGAATCCCATTAGGTCTGTCCTGGTATCTGCACACAGAGTCATTAAAAAACATGTTGTGAGGGAAAAGACATATGGAGGTAGGAACTGTGGACTGACCAGATGAACTTTTCATTTCATTTAGGCTGTTTCAGCTGCAGCCAGTTTTTTTTATGTCTGCTTTTCCCCGTTTTGTTTCTTTTTTTTTTTTTTAATTCTTCTCTTTTCATTTGTATTTGTTTCAAAATATACTTGACTTAAAGCTAACAGATTCTTCTAGTGGCATGGTTTCTGGGGGGGGGTCGTCACCATTAAGGCAGAATAGGCAGCCCAAATTTAATGAAAAAAAATGGCATTTGCTCATGTGTCACCATCTCTTATAGAGAACCCTACCTAAGTGTGCCTTGGTGTTCCTGGGATACAATAAGCCAGCCAAAGTCTCCCCTTTATTTATCTTACAAGCAAGAGATGACACTTATGGTAATGTTTTCTCAATTTTTCTTTAAAAGCAAACACTTGAGTGGGGGCTCTGTTTCTGCAGTACAAAGGTCACAAAATTTGGGCTGCATGGGTGCAAACAGCAGACTGTAAACCTTATGCTGTAAACCTTATGACAGTTTAATTTGGGATAGCATACCTTACAATGTCAATATGTGTTCTATTAATCAGATGAGTGCTGTGTCCTTTTGCATGAAACATCTATAAAGTATACATCTCCCTTTGTGTTTTAAAAGCAGTTTTAGCCTGATGTTTTAATACACAGGCGTATTGCAGAATTGGTGTCACACAGCATGTCTTCATTTGTATTTACTATGTTGCACCACAGAACTATTTTGTTTCCACATTGTAATGTACATTTGTGAGGTGCTTTTCTGAAGTAAAAGTACACCATCAATGCTTTAAAAAATATTGCTTGAGGAAATAATTTTATTAATCCTACACACAATATCCTTCCTGTCATATAGTGGAATTTAGATGGCAGAATCAATAATGTAGTATTCACATGGGAATTGCTAATACACAAATTAGTGCATGGTGCTTCTGCACTTGGTAGAAAAGATAGCCTGTGTTCCCTCAGCCTTTTATTGCTGTGCAATCAAAGAGAATTATGGACATAAAAAATCCCGTAAAATATAATGGAATATTTCATGAATTGCAATGTTTACTAACAAGAGAAGAAGTTGCTCTTTTCAAGTCACGCCGGAACAAAGCAGCAAACAATATTTAGGGTAGTAATAAAAGGCAAATTATCAGTGTTTTCCTTTAAAGCCTATCATGGAGGTAAACTAAAATCTAATGCAATCTGGTAACATTAATGCATGCTCCTTATGGTGTAGAGTGTGAATACTGGAATACTAATGGTTCATCATATTTACTCCATGTAGCAATATCCTTTTGTGTTATTGAAAATATAAAGGAATATAAATTAAATATAATGAAATAATTTAATTTCTAATGGTTACAGAATGATCTAAATACACCGAAGAAGTTCTTGTGACTGCCTGCTCTAGTAATTGCTCGGCTGTACGCTTATTTTCATAATCAATGCATCACTCAGACGATCTTTAGTGGAATTTATTACCTCATTTTCAGTTTCATGGTACTTAAATATGCAGTAGGCAGTCCCACAGAAAATTGTGATCTGTAGAGCAAAGAATCATGGTGTCAGAGGTCAGAGTTCTTTGTTTTCATTCCTTTGAAATCGCTCTTTAATATTCTAAAAGGGGCAAAAAGCATGTAATTTGCATTTAAAGTACAGCTTTCCTGCATTACATCCCCTTGAATGTATCTTTTGGGTAGTGGACATTTATCATAGAATTCCTCTTGACTCTGGAAACAGTGCAGAAGGTAGCTGAAGAACCTTTGTAACTGTGCAGTACAAGGCAATAAATCTGAAGCTGCCACAGGATTACTATGGTAACCATCCAGACTGTCGGTCTTCCAGCCCTAATGAAAGGTAGGTTCAATTTTCAGCTCGTCAACTCCTCTCCATGATTTACTTGTTGACACCGCACATTTGATGTAGTAGTGTTAATGCCCTCTTGCAGCACAAGGGACTAATACTGACACTGTTTTATATGGCAGTGCAGGAGCGACCCCAGGAAATAATTTAAAATTGTAGAATTGTATTCCTGTCAGCAAATGCATAACGTGGCATAAATGATCAGATTTTGAATCCTGTTTTAAGCTGCTTCAACTTTGTATGGAAGAAGGGGCTGTCTTCATGTGACAGCATGCAGTATGAGCTTAGAAATTAGGTTAAAATTGTCTACTTACTTAAACATTTATAGGAGGGGATATGTGCAGGTCATCCTGGGGTGTGTATCCCAGTACTTGCACTCTTTTTCAGTTCCTTAATACAGAGATGGAGAGGGTTTTGGCATGCAGTGGGGTGATTTGTCTTTTTTGTCTTGTAGTATTCTCCATGGAAATGATCTGTGGTTTTGAATAAGTATGGCAAATGCTGTTATGCCTCAAAACAGATTACTTAAAATATTATGTTTTGCATTTACACACCCACTTACTTTCTCCCTAAGGCAGTCTGAGGCTGTGTCAGGTGAGCCAAAGAACCCAGGGACTGCTAACTGACATCTTGATATTTTTGTTTTTGAAGCTGTGCCCCAGCTTTCTGGTGTAAATCCAAAGAAGAATGGTGTTTAACTGAGCTTAAAGTGCCTTTGTTGCTGAAGAAAGGAGAGAAACTCATACTAGTTTTTAACACTGAAATACATTTAGGAACACTGAGGCTTGTGAAGCCTGGTTTACTAAGAGTATTTGTGAGTGTGGATGTACATGTGTCATATGGAGTGTAGTTTGATCCTTTCACATCTAGATCGAGGTGAAATCTGGTTTTCTGAATGGGGATAAAGGCAATTTAGTTTCTGTTATCATATCTTTGATATGAGTGGATTCTTCTTTGTGTGTTGAAAGCCAGACTCAGGATTTAGCTTTTTTCTCAGTTGGGATACTGATCAAATTTAACGTCTCTGCTCTGGTTCCTGTCTTCAAAAGCACTATAGAAACTTAGGATTTTTTACTTCCTCTCTTTCAAATTTGGTGGAAACTGACTGGTTGTTGCTAAAGGTAGCAGAAACAGGAGGGAGTTTTTACCCCCTCACATATGCCACTATATAATCATCTTCAGAAAAAAACAAGTGGAGAAAAAACTCTGCATACAGCAATTGAAGTGCTGTTAGTCCAGTGTCCTTTGAAGTGGAGCTTCTTGACTAGAAAAGGTGTGGCTCAGTTTGAAATAACTTTCCCAAGCCAAACCTTTCGATGCCTAATATTGTCATTCACCCCATCTCTGATTGTAAGTAGGATTTAAAGATTTTCAGCTTGGAGGACCTTTAGATATGCATTTCTTCCTTTCCCCAAAATATTCCCAAAGATTCCTCTCAAAATGATATATTCATATCAAAGAAATAAACCAACCAAAGCACTGCTGATAGTAGTGGTGATTTGCAGCAATATATCTGCAAAAAATGTTACCCTTCTGCTGCTGTGAAATATTCCACCTGCCGAAAAATATTTGTTTGCTCTCCTTGCAACACAAATGCTGTTTATCTGCTGGTAGTATTCAGTTTGGTTAGTGTGAACATCACATGAAAATAACATGAAAAACCATCAAATTGGAAATGTGTTGCTCTGTACTTCTCACCACTAAATCTGGATTGCCTTCTGAATTATAAGAGCAGAAACAGGAGTGGATCCATCATCAGAGAAGCACATGCTCAAGTTTCTGTTCACTGAGGGCTGGAGTAAGAGATCTCTAACTAGCTATACAGGTGCTTTTTAGTTTTTGTTTCCACCGGTGGGGATTAGTTGCTATTATTGGGAAGGGCAATTTTGACCTTGGCTGGCTGCCAGATACTAATCCAGCCTCTGTCTCGCTCTTCCTTGTCAACAGGATGGGGGAAGAAAATAAGCTTATGTATTGAGATAAGGAGAGGGAAGTAACTCATGGATTACCATCATGGGCAAAACAGGCTTAACAGGGGGGAGATTAATTTAATTTTCTCCTAGTTAAAAATGGAGTAGGACAGTGAGAAAGAAAGACAGGACTAAAAACCACATTATCCACCTCTGTCTTCTCAGTCTCAGTTCGATCTTAGGCATTCTTACCTCTTCCACCCACTAGCTGGTGCAGGGGGATGGGGAATGGAAGTTGTGGTCATTTCAAAATATTTCATCTCTGCCGCTCCTTCCTCCTCCCGCTCTTGCCCTGCTCCAGGGTGGGGTTCCTAGCACAGGGTACAGTCCCTCATGAACTGCTCCAGAGTGGGTCCTTCCCACAGCCAGCAGTTCTCCACGAACTGCCTCAGCTTTGGTAATACCAGTCAAAGCTTATAGTGATCAGCACAGAAATGAAGACCAGCACATTTCCCTACAGGGCAATGACTAAGATACTAGAGAAGCGGTGGGCATGAAAAGGTGTCAACTTCTGACTTTGTGCTGGCACCATATATGTGTCATATCTAGTGAAATTATGAAGAAATGAGTTTCTTCAAGAAGGATGGCCTTCAGAAATGTCATGTCTTCCTTACCTTAGTTAGACAGATCACTCCATCCCATGTGATGACTTAATCTCATGCTTGAGGACCAGTAGCATCTTGTAATTTAGGACCATGGGCTTTATGAGGAAACACTGGAAGAATATGAACACTGCACTTTATAAGGGATAGCAAGGAGAAAAATCTGAGGAAGGAATAATGTGTTTTTGTTTAAACATTTGACGGTGATAGATGTTGGCTAGTGTTGCTTTCCAGACCACAGTTGCCTGAAGGCAGAAAAGCTGACTTTTTCTGGCAGGCCACAGCTAGAGCTTTGTTTGAGATGTTGTTTCTTGGCTATGCTATTAAGTAGAAACTTAGTAAGCATCCATATTTTTACTAAAGCTCTCTCTGGTCTGAGATACATGTACCTCTCCAGAGATGGATTCAGTTCTTGCTGGAAAGCTGCCCATAATTTTCTTTGCATATTTTATCTATATCTTGAATTAGGTACATGTCTAATAAAAACCTGGTACCATTAGAGCTATGTCCAAATAATCTTTTATAGAAACGTGTTAAGACTTTGAAAAAAGTGCTAATTTCCTAGCATGAACATTGTAGATAATGTAGCAAAAACCTTCTATTTTCTAGATTTGTACATGTTCAAAATTTATCCTTTTCCATAGCATTCGGATCTGAAAATTGAACTTTTGTTTAAAGAGAAAATGGTCTCTTGACTCTTATTGCTGCAAAAACAATCTTAAAAAATGTGATGTGTGCCTTCCTTCATGACCTTGACAAGGTCAGATATGACAACCTAATTTGAGAGGTACTGAAACATAGTGCTTTGATAATTTTAAGACTTGCTAAACTACTTCACAAAGGACAATGCTGTCCATTTTAGTGGATGCTGCTTCTTTGCTGGCCTGTACTATCATCATTAATAGCTATATTGATCCAGTAATTTATTTTTGTATTTAATTCATTACAAAGTGCAACCACTGAAGAGGTTACATAATCCAGAAATCTCAGTGCATTAAACTGGAAGTTGGAAGAAGGAAGCTTTAAAATGCAAAGGACCCTTGCTTCCTCCTTATCACAGGAGTTGTCTTTGTTTTCTTGGTATTTCTGACATATTTTACACACTGTCATTTGGGTAGCTTTTGAATTTTCTTCTTCCCATCCATCTCTAAATGTTGTTGCCAAGAATTTTTTGTTTGTTTGTTTTGACAGTGTTATTTGCTCTATGCCATCTGATTCCTGCAATACTGCAGTAATAGGAAACCAGTGGCTATATAGGAAAGCATGGGTGAAGGAGAGATGACGTCATTATTTTCCATGTTTTTGCTGTTACAGAGCTCTGATGCATTCACTAGTACTAATTGTATATATGCCACTAAGCAGTCAATAATATCTCAGTTTTAAAATAAAACATGGCTTTAAAATTCTGTAATAAAACCACATGCACTGAAATGTGAGTTTCTTTTGTTTAAACATAGTTCATTTTGGTTTCAAAGACTACTCTCTCCAGTGATAGAGCTGAGAGAAGGAATTGTTTGCAATTCAGATCTATGACGGTCCTTCTTCTGAAGTGTAAAGGTTTGGAAGGGGTGGAAAATGGACTTAGGTGGACATTTGAGTCTTAAATCATGTGATGTATCAATAGAAAGCTGAAGTGTAAGAGAAGGGGGTCTGGGGGGGATAAAAAATTGAACAAGTGGTTTACAGTACATGCAAGCATGATCTGGCTCTCTTCAGGTTGGGAATGGGACTCAGTGCTCTGAGGTAAAGGATGCTTCTAGCAGACAATGTTCTCATGCCCAGACACTTCACAGAGTGGGCAGGTGGCATGTAAGTTTCTGTGCTGGCCTTGGTTCCCAGGGAAGGACTGGAAAGGCCAGAGGAGCCTTATTTGAGGGCATGCTTAGAAGAGCTCCTCAGTGGTTAACCCGTGCCTGAAGCACAAGGGTCGGCTGCATAATGGAGAAGTGCGTGGGGAGAAATGCAAAGGGTATCTGGGAAGGGATAAACTCCAGCATGAGCCTACAGTCACCTGCAGATTTCAAAAATATCCAATAACTACTTCTTCTTAGAACACAGAATGAATCCCCCTCTATTACATGTAGAAGGGTATCACATTGTGTATAATAATTTGAAGTTCTCTCTCTCTAAAAACTGACTTCATTTGCAAATCATGCCATTCAATTTTCCTGACAGACAAACCAAAGCTCCTGAATGAAATATGTTGTTTTAAGAAAAGGTGAACAGAGAATAAATCAAGTATTAGGACTTCATTGTTCCATGGCTCTTTCCCTTTGGAGAAAATACAGGAATGAGATTTAGAAAAGGGGGAGGCAGGGCTTGCACTAGAGAAATGTGTGGTGGTGACTGACAACCAAAGCATGAAGAATAAAGGGATCCATGTTTTCAACTAACCATGTCCAAGATCAGGCCTTGAAAACATGAGATAGTCTCTATATAAGCTATGCATATTTTTTGCCAGTCTGTGTCTAAATGAGACATTATCACAATGTGCATTAGAATGGGTTGCCAGAGGCAAATGCTTGTGTGATAACTCCCCTAAGGGAATAAAGAAAAGAGCCAAACTTCCATGGTGTCAGCTGCAACATTTCATTTGTTTGGCAGCCATTTGCCATTTGAGAAGCACGCTCTGCAAGCATCAGAAACACACCCTTTACACCCAAGAAGAAGGGACAGATAAATGGAACATATATTTTTGCTTGATTCTAGTGGGGTTTTCTAAGTATTTTGCTTTTGGGGATCTTTATCATTCATGTATATAAATTTTCACTGATTTAATACATTGCTAATCATCAGAGGTACACAGCACTGCAGAGTCTAAATTTGTATCTGAATTGCCTTTTCTGTGATATTTTAATGATCTATTACAGTCAACTATACATTTGGAGATCCATATGGATCCTTTTTAATGGTAGGAATAATAGAGTGCTTGATTTGTACCTGAATCAAAGATGGATTCTGCTGATAAGGAAAATCCAAAATAGCTTAATTATAGCTTAATATTGGCTAGTGGGTATATCTGACACTAGACAAAGTACAGAGTATCTTGTGGATGCTGCAGGTGTTTCTTCTCCATTCAGAGGGGTGCAGCTGGTGAAAATACCTTGTCTTTGAAGACATGGCAGGCTCCTCAGTTGCAATGAGCTAAATTTGCTAAGCTTGTTGATTCATGGGCAGTATTGTGCTGGAACATTCTCCTAAAGTGAAATCAATTTTTTAGACATAGTCTGAGAAATTTTCTGTGTGGAAGTAAGTATTTGCTCAGCATTTAGGTTCCAATTTCAGAAACTCCATATTGGTTTGGAGTCTATGCTAACAGCTGTTAGACTGCAGACCTCTCAGTCATGGTCACTTTAGGAAAATGGCACTTTCTTTGAGATAAATCTCAGTTATTAAGTAGTTGCAAAGACTAATGTATTTGCCCCTCTAGCCCCCACGAACATCTCAGTGTGAGGCTTGGCTTTGTGCATGACATGGTTTGAGTAGAGGCTGCGTTCAGTCCCACGCTTCCTCCATCTCATCTGTTTCCCTGGCTTTCATTGTACTGGGCTGAGCAATCTGTGAGTGCAGAGTGAGTCAGTTCAGCCAACTGATTGGATCAAAAACCTTTTGGCAGATTAATCTTCTGCCAGGCAGGTCACTGCGCCAGCTGGTGCTGCGGTCACATAGTTGCTACTTCTGATGCTAGGGTGGAGTCTGGTGGGAGAGTGCTTCTTTCCATGGCAGCCCATGTTTCACCAGCTTGGGTGTAACTTTGTACTGAATTTCAGGATGGGTGCCTGGATTCTGAGGCCTGGTGAGTGGATTTAATGCAGTCATTTGTTATGCAATTCATGCTGGGCTGATTTTCAGTCTCCAGAAGCACTGAACTGTAACTGCCAACAAGCTCTGAAGTTGCATTAGTCTTTATGAAGGGGTTTTTGTCTTTACATATTATATGATTACAAGCTACAATGAATACTGTAAAAGTGTTTGTTGTTTTTTTTTCTTCTCTGCTCATTGCAACCTTTATTTGTCAAGGTACTGATGTAAAGTTAACTAGTCTTTAGTGTCCTGGACTCTCTGTGCATTTCTCTAAAATTATTCTCAGAAAGTATTTTGTTTTGCCCATGGACATCTCCTCTGTTTATTTTTGTTTTGGTTATTGCCCACAAGCAAGTGAAGGAGAATTTGTGCTGTGTGAGAGAAGAGGAAAGTGCTCTTCTGGTACAGACTTGCTTAAGCTCTCGTGCATCTCTTTCCAGAGCAGCAGTCACAGGGAACCATCACACACGAGCGCTTTATAGAACACAGAGATAAAGCAGCTGTTCACTCAAGGCAGCTCCTGAGCTCAATCAGGATCTTTCCTCCTGATCCCTGGGAAGTCTTGAGATCTGTTTAGGGTGATTGGTACACTCTGTAGATCTAGGTCTTTCCCTGCGAGATGGATGACACTCCAAAGCTTTTGGGTGCATTACTCCCATATTTGGTCCTATTTTAGAACCTCCTTATTATATTTTTGGTGGAGAGATCTTTTATCCTCAAGGAGAGGGAAGGAACTTGCTTTGTCTTATGACATTTATCTCCTCTGGAAATTTATTACTTGCTTTCTCTCTTACCAATTTTGTTTTTCTCTTAATGCTTTTATCACTTATTGTAACAATCCCTGCCATCCAATTTTCTTATTTGTATTGGTATTCATTCCTTTAGTTTGAGGTTAAGATGTTTCACTTTACTTCCAAAGCCCTCCTAATGATGTGTGGACTAATGCCTTTACAATGCCAGTTTTAAGATGCTTTTGCAAAACTTTCATGTTACCACTTGAGCGTTTCCTCCAGCACTTATCTGACGACAGTCCCACAAGTATCTGCAAACTTGTTTTGGAGGTGTGTGGTGTATTTGTTTTTTTCCCCTCAGATTCCTCCTCTGTTGTAATGTTTTAAAACCAATGCCATGCTAGTGTGTTGTCTTAGATAGTTTTCAGACATATTCTTTCTCTGTTATTTCAATCTCTCTTTCCCCTCCTTTCTCATCTCTTCCCACATGTTATCTAAGGCAGAAAAATTAATTTTGATTTTTTTTGAAGTCAGGGCCAATGGGGGTTTGGTCTATGATAAGGATCACTTAGTTTCTTATGTGTGAACTACTAACTGATATCCCTAGTCCATGGAAACCTTTTCTGCAGTACCTGTTCCTCAGCCTTAGTGCATTATTTTCCTTCCAGCAGTTTTTTTACCCCAATCTAAAAATAACCACTGTTATCATTTATATACATTTTGGAAAACAGTCACAACTCAAAGAAGTCACATTATTTCACCCAAAGTGAAAGAAAAAATTAAAAATCAAGTATCTTGTGTGTTCTTAGTTTGTTACAATCTTAATAGTGATAACTTAATTACAGTCATTGTGATTGGAAGCTCTCTCAAATGGAAAATGATGTTTATAATATGTATGGAAGACATGTAGAAATAGAATTAGGATTTTAAAGGCTGTGCTTGAATAACTCAGCTGAATAAATGATCTCTCTCATTCTTGGAATGGCAAGTTTATCTCACCCTCCCAGATTTCTCTTTTCTCTCAATTTTATGATCTTCTGCTCAGTAACAAGATCACAATATTCCTCCTCTTCTCTCAGTGTTGTCACAGTTCTGTACTATAGATACATATTTCTAAGGTCACAATTGCACTTTTTAAATGTCCATTGCTATTTAGTGAAACTATTGTTTTAAATAGCTTGATGAAAAGATGGAAAAGCCAGAAATGATGCTGGCTTCTAACATAACTGGCTACAAATGTGAAAAATATTTGTGACTGAAACATAGTTATTAGAGAATAACTTTGTAAAGCTCTAAGAAAAAGATCAACTAAAAAATTCTTCACAAAAATAAGAAGCCATTTGAAATCAACATGTATGTAATGGAGAGTAGAAATCAATTCTATTAGGAACAAGTTGTTTCTAATAAAAAGTAGTAATAAAACACAATCTTTTCCTTTTAAAAAATATCTTGCTTATATAAAGGACCATGTTTCACTGTGATCATTGTACTTGCCTTATACATGTATGAAATCAAAATTTTTTTTCAGTGAGTGCTGCTTAAGGCTCTGAACCCTGGAAAATCCCATATTTAACCTGAAGCATTTGTGTAAGAAAATCTCAGTAAAGCTTAAGTGCCTAGTATCTCAGTATAAAAATGTAACTTTATGTCTATGTGAAATACACAGCTGCATTTGGAACCAAATCTTGGACAATATCAGATGACGCCAAAATGCTGATCAAGTAACAAAGACAATGGATAATTACAAAATCAGCCAAGATTTGTGAGATAAATTATGAGATTTCCCAGGGCAATGTTGCTTATTTTATGAAGATAGTATTTGCTGAAGATTTTTATATGCATATATATTAGCTCTTTTTTATCTTTTCAAGCCCTTAGGACAGTATATGATCCTTTGGGTTGTCCTTTGCTTTGGTTGTTTTTTTTTCATCTTGTCACATCTCACTTGAATCAGGTGCATAAAATAAGCTTTGGATGCATGCAACGCTGATTCCATTTTTTTTGCTCAAGACAATCTTTCTTGCTCTATACAATGAAAGTGAAACATCCTCTGCTTGACCTCCAAAGACCTTTCTGACATGTGTTGTACACTATTCTCTGATGTTTCATACCCTATATTTCATAGTATCTATTTCACTGCCCAGTATTATTTAATTTTCTTTACTGATCTTCATGTTCTATGTGTTTCTTCTTGCCTCTCTGGTTGTTATAAAACCTCTCTTTTCCTCTAGGAAATAGCAGCTGCTCAAGTTCAGTAATTAACTGATGCACACAAGATCAAAGACCTGAAGATGGGTCTTTAATCTGAAAGTTCATTCAATTGCAGTGTAGGAAAGACTCCTGAAACTGCCTGGATCAAAACACTGAGATAGTTGCCTCATGCTATTTTTGCAATATGTTCAGGTATCTACTTGTAAAGAATACAGATACCAGCACAAATCACCCAAACACCTGAGCGAGGATAGGAAGATCATTCCCTCATAGTGTATGATAGGGACAGTGCTGGATGGAAAATACATTTGCTTTGGGATTTCTATGCTAGTGATCTATTTCCTAGAGTCACTGACATTCTAACTGAGGCAAATGAGGCCACTTCTCTCCTTCCTGCCCCAGGCATCATAACAACAGATTCTAGGCTGAAAAAGATGGTTACAGGTGGATAACAGAATGTCAAAAGTTGTATGAAGATGAGTGGCTTGAGCCCTGCAAGAAGCATGTGCATTGAAATGCAGAGAAGGTTTTTAGGACAGTCCTCCAGGAGCAGCACCAGTCCAGTGGCATTTTCCATCATCAGTCAATATAGCTCTGATTGTGCTTTAGGTTAATAGAGGCTTCATTCATGAACAAGACAACTGTAATAATATCGTACACATTTTTTCTATCATATTCCCTGCAGAGCAGAGCTCTTCCCACCATTTCTTTCCCTTTTAATCCAGCTTATCCATGTTTTCAGGCTATGAAATTCATCCTTGACTAATAATACTGATAGAGAAAAGACTATGTTTAATACAGTTCTCTGGTTGAAACATTAGACACTGTTTTTCAGCTTCCAGGAAGAAATAAAACAAAATGGTGTTGAAATCATTTGTGACAAAGCAGGAAATGGCTTGGGCATGCTTTCTTACTCTTGTACTCAAACATGATTATGTTCTTCTCCTTATTGTATATTGCCTTATCAGCGTGAGGATTAGACTTAGCAATGAATAAATTATGAGCAAAAAAGTATACTGCTGTCCAAGAATAACCAGTCTTATTGGATACTGCATTCAGGAGGATGCTCAAGCAATATTAGATGTAGTTTCTGACTTCTGTGGTGTATTGTTGTGAGACAAGAATACTGTCACTCCAACTTTTCATGTTCTCCACTGTTACTGCTGTGTTCTTCTTTATGTAAGTCCATTGGAAAAGTTATAGCTCCACATGAAGCATGTGAAATATTTCTGCTCAGGTGTGTTCCTGAGGTACTGGCATCCCAAACTTAGCATATGCATATGTTCAACCTGTGTGCAAGGATGTTGACAATAAAAATTTGTTTCTGTCACTGTCCCTGGGACAGCTGGGCTCACCCACATGGTATTAGAAATAAGGACAACAGCTTTGGGGGCTGAACCAGGGTAACTCCCCACCACTCATCACTATCAGTTGTATCAGCTGTAGGAGTTACTGTTCCATCCTTTGAAGACTAGGAGAGCAACATTTCCAAACCAAACTGTTCTAGGATTCTGTAAAGTACCTGCTTCCACTCCCATGGAGCTTTTAAGCTACAAGATAGCCCAGGCTGGGGGACTTCATGGCCGTAAGAAGTTCCATTGAGGGTTGGCCTCTTCTCTCAAGCAGCTAGAGAGAGGACAAAGGGAAATGGCCTCATGTGGTACCAAGGGAGGTTCAGGGTGGATATTGGGAAAGACTTATTCACTGAAAGGGTGATTAAGCATTGAAGCAGGCTCCCCAAGGACATAGTGGAGTTACTTGGGAGTGTTCATAAAATGAACAGACAGGGCACTTTGTGATATGGTTTGACAGGCATGGTGGTATTCAGTTGGAGTTTGGACTGGATGGTCTTGAAGGGTCTTTTCCAACCTTAATGATTCTATTCTGTAACACTAGAGGGTTGAATGCTTTCAGATGCCTTCACCCTACAGTTTCATGCAAGAAAGGGAAGCTTGACCAGCTGATTGAAGTCCAATCTTTAAGGGATATCCAAAGCTCTGCAGGCAACTGAAGACACACAGCACCACGTATGGTGGCTCAGAAGACTGTGTGTGGGCAGTAGAATGTCCTGACTTAAACCCAGGTGAAAACCCACATTCATGTCTGCAATGAGAGCTGTCAGAATAAACATTTGGCAAGGAGAAGCCCCACTGAGGGCAGTGGCAAGGAAGGAATTGCACATGTGGTCGGTACTTTGCAGTCACTGAGTGGCAGCAGGCACCCTGTGAAGTTCACAGCTGCTACCTCTAAATCCTGCTTGTGTTTTCCTGTGGTCTTACTCTGGGACTCTACTTCCTACAAGTAGTGCTGACCCCTCAAGGAATGCAGGGCCACATGGAGGGAGAAAGGAGCCATCCCTGGTACAAGAGAGAAGCATCGTACTGCAGCTTGGATCACAGCTAGTGTTTTCCAAGAGGGAGCTGGACCATGACCCCATCTATCCAGCCTTGGGAAAGAGCAGTATATCCCCAGTGATTTTAATCATGAAGGAAAGAGACCGTTTAACATTCTTCCTCTGTGCCCTAGAGTCCTTCTAGGGAGGCCAGAAATATCTAGCCTTCAATGTTTTCCAATGTAAATTTGATTTATTTGTTACTGCCAAAATGTGTACTTTCTGTTTTGTTTACATTTGGAGAATTGTGGTCTTAGACAAATTGTCATCACTTCCAAGTAAAATAACCCATTCCTTGATACTGCTTTCAAACTTCAAAGATAGACTGAAGGGCTGAAAGTGTCAATACGTTATTAATTTTACAGTGGCAAGGTCCTGGCACCAGTCATTCAGATGAAGAGCTGTGATATAGTGGAGCAGTTTAAAATTACAGCAAGTTCAAGGTAGATATAGTACCTCACTCGCAGTATCTTCAGCCAAATACTGAGATAAAATTGGTGAACTTTGGTTGATTGTATGTTAATCACATCAATGGAACCGAGCTGATGAAATAACTTGCCCTTGCAAGGTAGCGTGCAGCCATTCGTTTCTATCTTACCATTCATGCAGTTTGTTCAAGAAATAGCTTTTAAAAATGAATTAAAATTGACGCAAGTAGTAGGTAGTGCTGATGCAATTCATGTGAATTCCAGCATTATCCATTTCACACACAAGGGCAGGGGAGACAAAACATGCTTTCATTATCCCCCCAATCATATTTGATGAAGATGAACTAGATTGATCTGATTATAGACAGGAAAATATCTCCTGAGGGAAGGGTATCACCTTGCCTTGCAGATCAGCCCCCCGAGTGCTGAGCTCTATTTGCTCATGTCCATAGAGGAAACGAATATTGCCCCACAGTGCCAGTACAGCAGTGAAGTTGCAGGCTTCAAAGACTGGCTCTGTGCCTTATGCGTTATACTAAAGTCTTTTTACATATACTGGCATCTTTTTTACATATACTGGCGCCTCTTTTCACACAAATTTAATGTGAAACATCATGTTTCAGAGCCTCATTGAAGCAATGTAATTTTTCTGGTTTTTTCTGTGTAGTTACCTTCCACCTTTCACTGCTGCTCTAATAAGCTTCCACTTAATTATGGCCGTCGGAGTGCTCTTTCTCAAGTCGCTGGGGTGTTGCTTCTGCCTGGAGTGAGAGCTGTGCTCCTGTTCTCTCCCATTCTCATGACTTCATCATCTACCCCTTTCTTGCAGTGGCTGTGCTGCTTTTTGGTACTATAAGCCTATTTAATCCATGGAAATGGCAGAAGACTCCAGTTTTTCCCACATGAAGTAGTTTCGTGATGTTTTGATGTTCACACACAGTGCTTGCTTTCCTTGAGCAGGCAGTGCCAAGGGAGGAGGTGGACAGAGGAGTTGGGGAGACCTTACCTGGTGAGCCCATCTGTTGCTCACCCAAGTTCAACTGACTCTTCTGAGGTATCATGGCTCAGGCTGACC
This sequence comes from Polioptila caerulea, assembly GCA_013397295.1. Classification (NCBI taxonomy): domain Eukaryota; kingdom Metazoa; phylum Chordata; class Aves; order Passeriformes; family Certhiidae; genus Polioptila; species Polioptila caerulea. The sequence goes on from VYXF01000210.1 coordinate 592,907, forward strand.
CATGAGCCTTGTAGCAGTGTCCAAGCAGGGTGCAGAGGTGGGCACAGAGTGAGACCGTGCATTGCTCTGGCAGTGCTTACACAGAAATGGGTTGAACCTCTTCCTGAAAGTATTCCCATTTCCTTCTCCAAATGGCAGCAAATATAAATAATAATTCTTTGTATGAGTACTTGAGGAAGAGCCCCAGACTGCTCCTATCTCTACAGTTGAGGAGGAAACCACGTGGTTGTTGTGTATGGGTAAAGCCTTATAAAAGGAGGGCCTTGTTACCCTTGTAAAATCATGGCTCAGGCCTGCTACTTAGGCTAAGTAGAAAGGAGCTATTGGAGAGTGAATAGGAATATTCAGCTGGAATAGGGGTAGAGAGACGTGAGAGATGTGCTGCGTGACTGCCGCGTGTCCACATCGCGGTGAGTGGTGGGTGGGACTTGGGCTTGTTGTGCCTTAAAACTATGTAAACTGATAAGCAGCTAACTGCTTCAAATGCCCTGGTTTTTGCAATAAAGGGGCTCCCCTTTGCACCTGCGTGGGGACTCTGCGTCGATCTGCTTTGTACAGGTGAAGTGTGCAGGGGGACCTGGGAAGAGCAGCCCTCGCTCTTCTGATGCATCTGGAGGACATGGAGGAGTACTATGCAAGAGACAGCCCTGAGAAGAATTTGTGTTGAGAATCCATGTTGAATTTGCAGTACAGGCAGCACAAAAAGTGTACTTTGATTTGCAAATGGCTGCATTCTATATGCAAATTACTGAGAAAAGAAAAATGTGGAACCCCACAAAGTTGCTTTCAGTTAACGTCAGATTGGAATCCAATTTTAATGAATACAGCCTAAACTTTTAAAGAGCTTTCATTTAATTGGAAAAATGTTTGTTTGCTGTGTTCATCTTTTTTTCTTAATGAATATTTGAGATGTGCTTGGACTATATTGTATAACATCAATAAACATTTTACTAGCAATATGTCTGGATTTGTGTGTGTTTGAATAAGTTTACTTTCCTGTTTTTATACCAGATTGTAATGCAGGAACTCTATTATCCATCTTGAAGCCTGCAAAATAAGCAACAATTTAATGACTCGCTGGGACTAATTAAAAATGAGTCTTGCTGTTCACTCTTTATTTTCACATAGACAAATCTGGAAGCAGTACATCAAAACTTTAGACAGTTTCTTGTCCTTTTATACAGTCCACCTGATCTGTGAAAATTGCCTGCTCATTGCAGATATTTTGTTTTAAAAGTTTTTCTCCTCTTTACATGACTGTGAGGCCAGTGTGCAGCTCTTCACAAAGGGAGACAGTTTGCTCCCAGTCTGGTAGAGCAGAATCTCAGCTGGGCTTTGCAGAAGGTAAGCACAATGCCCAGGGCTTTGGCTGTATAAGGGGCTGGACACAGAGAGAAAATTGCTTTTTTATGAACAAATAGAGCTGATAGGGTGACAGGATGGTTTGCAACAAGTTGAGAGGGCAGAGGTGCAAAGGGCAAGAGACTGTAGCAGAGCATGGTATTTGGAAAACTTAAGTATTGAAATGCTGGAGAACTGGTAATAGCAGAAGATTTTCATAGACAAGGGGATTAACTACTTAGATTTTTATATGTCTGTGGCCCTAATTTAAATGACAGGAGACGAGAATATGGAGATTAAACATATTCTCTCTTCACCACCCTCCCTTGCCTTTGGTGGTTTGTTTGGTTGTTTTGTTTTTTTTTTTCCCCATGGTAGTACTTTTCAATTAATTCCTCAATTTGAAAAAAAATGGTTTTTTTCTCGGACTATAAGAAAGCCTCTGGAATTATACCACAAATTGTTAGACCTGTGTGATTTATCGCATTCGTGTTGAAATAAGGTTTTATTTTTTTACATAAAGGAGGTGATATCTGTCTCCAGATCAAAAGATCTTGTTATCTATTCAGTCCACCCACTCTGGGTTTTATGAGGTTTCTAATTTTTGATAGCAAGAATGGCATAATAAAACAATCATGAAAACTATTTAAATCAAACTTATACCACTGGAAGGAGACAGAGGCATAGAGCCATGTTTCAATTTAATTTAATTCTAATTTTACCAGGAATAATTAAAGATTTCTTTTATCCAGATCTCTATTATTATTGAAGTTTTATGTAAATATACTTACTGCCTATGTCTGCCAGTCAAATTATTTTTTTTTTATTCAGATATATTGTGTATTTATGGCACTCCAAATTTCTATGGGAAAGTAAACTATGATTAGGCAGGCAAGAAATCCTCTTCCCTGCCAAATGAAATTGGCTTTCATGTTAATTGCAGAAAACATTACTGTTACAAAAAGATCAAAATTTCAAAAAGAAAAAAAAGGTACTCATTAATAAATTAAAATGTATGTGATGACTGGTTAAGCAATAGCTTTCTCCAGCAAGCTTTCTCAGTGGCTCTCTTGGCACCCTGAAAGTAACACCGAGATCTCTAATGGTATATACTCTGACTCAGACACATTGGGTTTATTGAACTGAGGATATGGGCAATGAATTGGTTAAACCATGGAGGAAAAAATGTTGCATGTCCTCACCTCCCTAAAATGGTCAATCAGTCCTGAGCGTCATTTCTCTTATTTGATCACTGCCTGGAATCTATCCTTTCTATTTTTTATTCTCTATAAACTTCTATCATCTTTAGCAAATTAGAACACAGATTTGTGTGAAGAGCAGAAACTGCTAATTTATCTGGGAAAGGGTGAGAAGCCACCACACATTTTAGTCTAAAATTCCATTAATTTGTTGACTAGTAATGAAGCTTTACAAAGCTTTGTATCTTTTCTTCATTTTTCTCAATTTTTGAATATTCATCTTAGAGGAGAGCAAAGGTTGAAGAGGTAATGCAAGGTAAGGTCATATGAACCTAATTTGACCTAATTTGAACCTAATTTTTAACCTCTGTGCACCATAGTTGATGAAGTATCTCAAATGAGTACATCTCAAATATAGTGACTTCTAATTGGCTGGACATTGCAAAAAAACCCTATTTAACTGCTCTCACTGCTCAAATACTTCTGAATCTCACATGCAAAGGTGGGATTTGACAGAGACTATATTTTTCTGGTAAGTGAAGAGGTTTTCATCTTAACCAGGACGGGGTTTATTTATTTTGTAGGGCAACACCTACAAAAATAAATTCTTGAAATCAAAAGTGTAAGAAAAATTAGAACACAGAAATACTGTGTGAATAGCAGAAATTGGTAATTTATCTTGGAAAGGATTGTGATTAACGGCTGCCACAAAAATGTACAAGATATGATCAAATGGTAATATGTGAACTCAAGCTGATGTTTGAAACTCTCTAAAATATGCTATGAATGAGGTCCCCTGTGAACTAATCAGGTGAGTTTTATGTCCTTTGAATCATATTTCACTGTAAAATTAATAGGTGTTTCCTGTTGCTGATGAACTGTTGAAACAACATACTCAAATGCAGAGAGGTTAAATTATCTATCCCTTATAGCACTTCGGCACTTCTTGAAGATCTAAAAATTATAACTTGATATTAGCAATTTTTTCTTTTTTCTTTTTTATACAGAAATTGCATAAACTTGAGATGTTGTCTGAACACACTTGATAACAGTTTTGCCTACACTATCCACTAAAAAAAATTAAACTTGTAACATTTCCCTGTTTATTTCTGTCCCTACCAGCTGCCTTCCTTTGCTAGCACCAGTGGTTTTGTGTCAACTTCATGAACCAGCTGGGGAAAAAAGCCCCATTCTCTGATCTGATTCATCACAAGGCTGTTGAATAAGTGGCTAAAAATGGGAAGACCATGTAGGGAGTGAAAGTCATGGCCAAGGGGAATGGAGACGGGGGAGGACTGCTGTGTTTAGCAGCTGTGATGATGAAGGTGGTTGCTGAGTACTGTAGGTTCATGCTACACTTAACCCAGTGAAACTGCAGGCTGCCAGCAAGGGATAGTCCTGCTTCTTCTCCATCCCTACTGATTGTAGGCCAAGTCTGTGCAAAGCAAGCCAACCTAAACAGAAATTCTGCGTTAGATCTGATCTTTAAGCAGAGTTGTAACCTCCTCCTTGCTGTACTGAGGAGGTAGGAGTAGTTTTACCAACAAGGTATGGGAGTGGAGAGGAAAGGTGATATCCTCATGGTGGCAACCTGCAGGTATGAAGTGAACTCCACAAACAGCACATGTCAGTCCTCATTCTTTGCTTTACATTACCTGGGGAAGGTGAGAAGTTCAGTTGTCTTAGGGAGTGAGGCCCCATAGGATTTTTATTGGCATTTTTTTCTTTGACTTCCTGGATTTTATAAAAAATGTCTATCTTGGAGCTATAAAATATTTGCTGAAGAGCTGTATACTGCTTATTTTGGTTCTTCCAAGACTTTAAATATCAGTAGTACTGTTATAAATTGTAGCCACAAGACTGGCCTTCATAAACTGGAATCCTGAAACACTATAAAGATGAACCCTGCTCTTAGAATCTTACAATTTAAATAAAGACTGAAAAAGAAGTTTTATTCTCCTTATTAAAGGTGAATTGAATCTCAGTGAAATTAAACAGGAAATCTTCTTTCTGCAAAAGTGAGTCAAATAGCTGAGTTTTAACACTTCCCCCTTATCATGGACTTGCTCAGAAAACAAAGAGAAGAAATCAGATTTTCTGAATCTCAGTCCTGCATCTTAACCAGTCATTCTGGTTATCTTTCTTTACTATGTGCTTTAAAAAGAATTAAATTGCCTTATTAAGAGAAGGCAGAACTGCTTGGTCAGTGCCAGAGAAACTGATTAAATCCCTTATGCTGAAAGAAAGGTGCTTTGGTTATTATTAAACATGTCCTTGATGCAGCCTCAAGCTCAAAAGGTCATTAAACTATTGCCAGGAGCTGCAAAATGAGAATTTCTCTATTTGCCTTTTTTTTTTTTTTTTTAAACATT
>VYXF01000210.1:597884-627868 GCA_013397295.1 Polioptila caerulea
AAACATTCCTTCTTCAGGCACCTGGTGTAAAGGTCTCTCACAAAAAAGAACCCGAAAAACCCTATACCCTTAAAACTGTCCCTAATTATGTGAAGAAAATAGAAAAATATTAATCTGGAGGGAAATAAAATAAAATTAAAACTTCAGACGATTCTCCAGGCAAATGAGACCAGAATGAGGGTCACTATTTGAAATCACAGTAATGGGCTAAATTGTCGTTTTGCTGGGAGAAGAGCATGTCCAGTCTCAAAGTTTTAAATCAGAAAACTTGCATGACATTGATCAAGGAGCCATAGAAGGCCCTTTCAGTTTGCCAAGGAAGATAAGCTCGTCTGACCTTCAGGAGGAGCGCATCCATTTGATTTGTTACCATTTGTGTGCAGAAGCTGTTAATCTTGATTAACTGATTTTATACTGTCACTTTTAGATCAGTATGCAAGGAGATGGTTCCTGGGTGGCAGAAGGAAGAAAGAAAACATGTCTGGCTTTGGGTTTGTTCTCATACCGACCCTTTCAGAACTGTGATGTCCGTATTTATGTTTTTTCTTGAGACACAAAACTTGCCAGAATTATGACCTTCAGTGTGATCAGTGTTCTAAGAAAGTTTCCTGTTCCCCTTTAGTCATAATTTCTTTTTCCTTTGCGTATTGCTGCATAGTTTGTTTGTACCAGGGTGGTAAGTGACAACTGGTGGTAGTAATGAGGCTGCAGACTTCTCTCTAATTGAAACCTGTTACTCTGCCCATTAAGTCCGCAGCATGTGTGGTGTCTCATTAATCCAAACTCCTGTTGCAATTTCTTCTCCTTGTTCCCCACCTCACCCTCAGCCTGGCATTGGTGCAGATAGGGAACGCCTTGTTTTACGGGCCATGTGCAGGAATTAGCTGCTAATTGCTGCTGCTTTTATGAGTGTGAGTGGGAGCACCTGGCTCCAGGAGGGACTCGCAAGGTGGCATTCATTGCTCTCCGCAATGGACAAGCTGCTGATGCCCCTGTTGGTCGCTCAGCACCGGGAATGGAGGAGCTTTGCGGCCGGGTCACTCTGTCCGGAGTTCGTGCGGTGTGCCTGAGCTACCTGCTATTGTGGTAAAGGAGAGACCCTGCTCGGAAAGGCTCGGCGGGGACAGGGGACTGCCCACGCCGCCTCTCTGCAGGTGGGCAGCTGCGGCTGCGGGCGCCTGGCATCCCTCCCGCAGGTAAGCGCGCCTCTCTGCTCGAAGGCAGAAAGGTTCCCTTCGTTATGACTAATAACTAATGCACTCTCGTAGTCTGTGTTTATGAACTGGGAGCTGCTCTTGCTGCTGTGCTTTAATGCCCTTTTTTTTGCGCGGATGCGCGGGCACTGAGCCCCCAAGGACGGGCTGGGCTCCGCTCTCGCCCGGCGCTCCCGCGGTGTGTCCGTGTGCAGGGGCGCGGCTGTGCAGCAGCACCTCCAGCTGCCATGGGGGGACTTGGCGGCTTTTGGTGGGAGGCAGAGTATAAATCTGTCCCGATAGTTTTCTTAATGCTACCTCCTACCATCCCTCCCCATTCCAATCTGCCTCCACCGTATTTTTTTTTCCCCCCTGAGGAATCACTGAAAATGCCTATATGCCCTTTAGTGGGCTATTGCAACAGCTTTTTATTTTAATTTCTAGCTAGTGCTGACAGAGAAGGCTTATTTGGTTCGGTACTGTAAGTCTGCTGCTCTTTATCAGTGCTATGGTGGCCCTTTTTTTTTTTTTTCTTTGTGTAAATATAGATATATTTATCCAACTTTATGTGACAGTAATGTTGTGATTTGCAGTAAGAGACTCATAAATCAGGAATACTGTGCATTGCAAAACAGTTGAAAAACACAACATATTTTCAAAGAGATTTCATAAGAGAGTATATTTTTTATGGTGTTTGCATATATTTTTTGCCTCAGTTCTACAGAAAAAGCATTAAAATAAATTAGAATGATAAAACTCATGGCAAGGTGTTAATAAACAGTGGCTTGTGTAGCTGTACACAGATCATGCTCACTTTGAATCAATTTACACAGTGGCATTCTTCTGGCTGTAGGATAATTTAAAGCTTCATAAGTAAAAGAATTTCATCACAATGCAAATGAGTTTTGAGATATTTGATACTATGTAATCTGGAAACTCCTACAAATTTTTGGATACCAATTAAGATGAAATAATGTCATTTAAACTTGAAAAATACTGCCCCTTTAAGTAGTATTTTTCTTTTTACATTGTCAAAGACAACTGCAGTCACTGTGCCAACACACCTTCAAGGTGCAATGGTAGCACTCTGAAATTTGACAGGTTGAAGTTTGGAATTTAATTATAGTGACAACCTTGGCCCTTCATACCTCCCTTTAAGGCAGAAGCCCAGAAAACAGTACCCAGTTAATAATAATAATTGTGTATGCTGGCATAATGTATATGCCTGAGAGAAATGAAATAGGGCTAAAATGTCATAAATGAGGACAAAATGAACTAGCAGAAATTGGTTGTTTAATAGATGCGATTTTTTTTGAAACTACTGGTCAAATTTAACCACTCTGGAAACCTTAAGGATAATTCACAGTGATGTCTTAACATGATAGGCTGCCTGTAGGGGTGGTGATGCATGTGCTTTCAGCACATGAATTATCTGTTACCTAGACTGCTGCCTTTCAAGGGGTGCAGTCAACTGAAGGTCTCATTTTGTTGGTATATGGAAAAACAAGATGCTAGGTAAGCTGTTTTTCTACACAGAAAACATTTGCAGAGGCAATGAGGACTGACCATGTCTGGGGAGTGTGATTGATAGCAAAAGCAAAGCAGAAATCACCACATGGCTGAGTAAAACCTTCCAAGCTGCTGAAAGATTAGCAGGGTTGGTGGAGGTTTTGGTTCATTTGTTTGGTTTTCCTTTTCTTTTTTTTGGCTCCTGGGTTGGTGTACACTGTTTTTTAAAGAATTATTATTTTGGTGGTTTTCTGTTGTTTGTTGTTGTTTTTTAGATTTCTGGTCCTTTAGGATTAATAATTGACCTTTTGGTCAATTTATGCCTTTTTTTCTTCTTAAACTATGAGATACAGAAATCTCCTTTTTAAGTTGAAGTATAGTGTGTTTTTAAGCTGGGTTTGTTTTTTTTTTTTTTGGTTATAATTATAGGTAGCAGATAATGTGGAAAAAAATAGTATTTGGTGTCACTTAAATTATGTTATCTAGCTTGCTCCCAGCTCCATTTATTTGACAAGACTTCCTAGCATCTGTGTTGCTTCGGTCCTGAAACCATCCAGACTGCTTTTGTACTGCAGCAAGTAAGCTGGGAGCATGGAGAGTCAGTGGGTAACGTGATCCTGCAGATCCAGATGCAGGAGTTTTACAGAGGCAGCAAATGTGGCTTTGCCAAATGCTCTTGTCATGTACTTTTAACAAGACGTGTTGTCTGGTAACTTCAGCTGTAAACCCCTGGGCCGGGCCAAGGTCTCAAAAGGCTGCTCTGACTGCATGAAGTGTCACTCTGCCAGCCAGGAGCATCTGGAAGAGTAGGCTCATGCCCTGCTTTTCATTGAGAGTCTTGAGGTTCCAGGGCAGGCAGGATGGTGGGCACAGAAGTAAAGCCATAGCTCAATGCAAATTAAATTTAAAATGTATCAAACTGGTCATAAAGGGTTCTACTTCATACTGCGGATTGTGCTTTTACTCTAGTTTCCAGTGGAAGCCTATGTGCTCATTTCCAAGCATGATGTAGACGTGATCAGAAATTTCATAAGACCATCTGCTTGGATTTCACTCTAGAGTATCTCCCATGTGATAATTGGTGTATTTATTAAGCTTTCTAGTAAGCTTTTTTCTTCCTGAAGATAAAGCAGCACTGAAAAAAAGAGCAGGTAGACTCTACATTAGTAAAACTCACTGTCTTAACAGGGAGCTTCCTTCTATTCTAGTGGAGTGCCAGTTCTGCCATACTCTGAATGGTTTTTCATTATCACTTAATACCTGTGCACATGACAGTGTGAAAAGTGCTTATTTTTATGCTTTTTATCACTGTTAAAAACTAGTTTTGTTATACATGTTTGTTATTCTGAGCACATGATATACATGAGGTAAGTCATGACAATACTATGGGTTTTTCCCCATTTCTCGTCCCTACTGAATTTGAAGGAAAAAACTTCAGGTTCTTTGAAGGCTTCAACAGTGAATGTTTGCAGGGTGGTTAAGGATATATCTGACTGTTTTCTATAAGTGTAGACAGCATATGTGTAGAAAGGCAAAAAGGAAATGGAAAAATTCTTGTCAGAAATCTTAGACTCAAGAGACAAAAAATTAAGATGATCTTATTTCTTCCTCCTAACTGATATTATTAGCTTAAATATTTCTTAGTGTCATTTTTCCTCTCTTCTGTTGCTCATGGGAGTGCAGGAAAAATCTGAGATAATTGTACCTTTGGAGCATTGCAGACCTAAGGTCCCAGAGTGATATCTGTGTTTGTTTCTGCAGGTCCCAGAGCCCTCAGGTGAGTGAGTCCAGGGGGATCTTCTGTTTTACTGTTTCAGTTTAGCACTTGAGTGAGGCCACAAAGCGAAAGTCATCCGTAGGCAGAATTCAGACTTCTTTTCACATGTGTTGGTGCTCATCAGGGAAAAGAGTCTGTCAGTGGAATTAGCCCAGCTACTTCTCTGATAATGTAGTCCTGATTCAGGAATTTGGACACTGTAAAGGCCTTTTGCTTCTTCTCTGGGCCTGTCTCACTCAGAAGTACCAGCCGTGGTGCATCAGGCTGCTGTGTTTTTGAGTACAAGTCAGAGATGCCCCAGCTCCATTGGAGGTGGCTCTGCAGTGATCCCTATGGGTTTTGCCTCCTCCATGCCTGGGTTGTGTGCCACAGTGTTAGACAGAAATAGTCCCTCTCTGTTCTCTTATCTTTCTCTCTCTCTTTTTTTTTTTAATATCACATGATGCAGGTTTTAGCTAGGCTACAGAAGTAATTTCTGGGCTTAACACAAGCTTCTTGCACAAATTTTTCTTTTTTTTGTATGTGGTTTAAGGCTGGTGTATTTTCTCACATTTTGCACACACTAGATGGAACTGACTTGGTAGAGAATTTCCAGGCAGGACTTAGTATGATTTTTGGATTGTTAGAAGCTCTTCAGAAGGGATAGGGATAGTGGGGTGTTTTGACTGAATAGTGCTCAAGGACAGTGATAATAGGTTGAGTGCCTTACTTGTGTAAGAATCAGGGAGGAGGCCAACATCCTGGTGGGGGTCTGTTACAGACCACACAACCAGGATGAAGAGGTAGAAAAAGTACAAGTGATTGACTGATGTTTTTATGATGTTTTGGGCTCATGGGAGACTTTGTCCTGATGGCTGCCTGCTGGAAACTCAGCACAAAGGAGAGAATGCAGTCTAGGAGGTTTCTGGAGTGTGTGGAAGACAAGTTCCTGACACATCTGGACCTTCTGTTTACAAACAGGGGAGGGCTGATGGGAGATGTGGTAGTCAGAGGCCATCTTGGGCACAGCCACTACAAAATGATTGTGTTTTCAACCCTTGATGACGTAAGGAAGGGGGTCAACAAAACCTGTTCCTTGAATGTTGAGAGGGTGGAACTCGCCCTATTGAGGACACTGGTTTGGAAAGTCCCTTGGGAAACAGCCCTTAGAAGCCAAGGGGTTCAAGAAGGTTGGACATAATTTCAGAAGGAAATCTTAAAGGCACCAGAACAGGCCATCCCTATGTGCCCAAAGCAAGCCTGGCTGAGCTGGGAGCTATTGCTGGAACTGAGGGGGGAAAAAAAGAGAGCTTAATACTTTAGGCAGAAGGGACAGGCAACTCTGGCAGAGAACAAGGGTGTTGTCAGGTCATGTAGAGGGAAAATTAGAAAGGCAAAAGCTCATCAAGAACTCAGTCTGGCCACCACGGTAAAAGGTGGTAAGAAGTGTTTTGATAAACACAGTAACAATAAAAAGAGGGCCTCCATTCTTTGCTGGATGCAGAGGAAAACATATCTAAGGATGAGGAAAAGGCTGAGATAATTAATGCTTTCCTTGCCTCAGTCTTTGACATAAAGACCAGCTATCCTCAGGGCAACCAGCCGCCTGAGCTGGTGGACAGAGGTGGGGAACAGGCTAGACCCCCCTGCAATCCAGGAGGAAGTAGTGACCTGCTGTGCCACTTAGACACTCACAAGACTTTGGGGCTGGATGGGATCCACTGATGGTCTGGAGGGAGCTTGCAGACAGGACAACCAAAGGGTCAGGCCCAGCCAGCATGCGTTTAGGAAAGGCAGGTCCTTTTAAACCAACCTGATTTTATTGTGAGACCAGGTGACCCACCTAGCAGGTGAGCGAAAGGCTGTAAATATTGTCAACCTGGCCTTCAGTATAGCTTTCAATACTGTCTCCCACAGCTTTCTCCTGGAGAATCTGGCAGCCCATGTCTTGCACAGGAGCACTCTTTGCTGGTGGCTTAGCCCAGAGGGTGCTGGGGAATGGAGCACAGCTGCTGTGCTCTCTCCAAGTACTTGGAAGGGGGCTGTAGCCAGATGAGGGTCAGTCTCTTCTCCCAGGCATTATCATGTCTCAAGTTGCTTGGAATGTTTCTGAATATTAACATTGTGGGTAAAAATCATCTATGGCTCCTCTATGTCTCAAAAGGCATCTGAGGGGAAAAGGTTTATATGGAAAATTCAGCAAAAGCAACTCTCCCATTTCTCAGAGCAAGTGTATGAAAAGAGCTGTTTTGCTGATTTTAGACTCCTACAGGAATATTGCTGAGAAGCTGTTCTCTTCCTGAAGTGGTGAGGATTATTGTTGTGGTTTTATTTATTTATTTTTTAAAAATTTTTAAATTCTCTGAAGTCATGTATCTTTTTGCCATTTTCTGAGGGAGGATTGTTTTGGGATGTGGGTGTGATTTTAAACAATAACTCAAATCTGATTATGAACCTCTGGAATCTGTTTTCACAGTTACAATATTACAGCTGGTTGAAACTTGGCATGCCTGTTTTCAATGAAATGCCAATGATGAATTTTCTTTTGAATGAGGATGAAAACAAACATTAATTTGTCCATAAAACAGATTTTTCAAAACATGTTATTTTAGCTTCATTGAAGCACTATTTTAAGGAAATCAAAACATTGTATTCGGCTTTTGACTCCTCTAATTGTTCCATATAATAAGAAATAACATTCCAAATGATATGTCTTTGAATGAAGCATGGCTTTTCAGAAAGAAAAAATTGTGGAATTCAAAATATTTTTTGTTCTTCTACTTCTGTTTGTTAATTGAAATTCTTAAAAGGAATCTTTTGAAATTCCAGTGTAATCAGAATGGCCATTTCCACCATTGGTTCTGAGCACAACCAAATCATATTAATGTTCAGGAAATGATTAAAATTTCATCTTTGTGCAATATTTTCCAAGCCAGGAAGCACTGGCTGAATGAGACCTCTCATAGCTGCTTCTGTCTGTGGCCAGGAGACAGAGCTCAAGAATACTTCATCTCTATCCTGTTATTTGTTCCTGGGCAGCAGGAGAGAATTTAGTTACTGTTAAGAGGATGTAAAGTACTTCCTTGCATTTAGGGAGCTGGAAATGGAATATCTGAAGTGACACAAGAGTAACTGTAGGTTAAAGATGAGACAATTGGGTGAGTTAGGAATGAGGACCTGTGCTGTCATGTCAGTGGTCACCATGGGTCTCACCACCATCCTGCCATCAGCAAGGATTACAAATGCCACTGAGGAAGCACGTGTTGCTTCCCTTTTGTAGCTGCCAAAAGAGGGCTGTTTTGGCCAGCCTAATGTGCAGCATGGTGTTGTGGATCTGCCTTTTTCCTCTGCTCATCTGTTCTTCCTTGGGGGAAGTAAATAAGGAGCAAGTATTTCACTGTTTACCAATGGAGATGTGTAGATTCTACACAGCAGAAAAATCACAAGCAAATAAAAAGCAAGTCTGTTTTATGTAATATGATGTAGACTCTGTTGCCAGACAACTTCTTTTTTAATATTTTTTTATAAGTCAGTGTCTCCGTGCTTTGCATACTTAAAATTTGTAGTAGTTGTGACTGAATTGCTGGGTTTTTAAAAAATAGATAATTTATTCCTTAATATTGCTGCTTTTAAGTTCATTTTTATTTTGCCAGTAATATAGATCATGGTTCTCATTATGTTTTTCCAAAATGCTTCTAGAGATTGTTTTCCAGAAACCTTTTAAAGCTAGTGTTCAACTTCTGTCTCAGAATTTTTATCAGGAATGTTTGAACACCGGCAGTGTTGAATGCAAAGCAACTCTTTTGCTTTTCTCGAAATGATGTTTGTGTTTACATGCCCTTTCTCCAAGTGTTGAAGGAAAGAGGTGCATTTGCTGTTGTATAAATGTGGCTTTGTTTTGCCAATTTCATCCTTTCCTCAGCAGGAACTCACAGGAGAGCCCTAGGGAGGCAGTAGCATCCCTGTGATTGATGTAAATTTCCTGCAGTGTATGCGATGAGAGATTTGTGAATGTGGGGCAGTGCAGTCCCACAGTCCTGCCTGTCTGAAGGGCTCTTGGACAGGAGATGCCCTGGGTACCTGAAGGCTTTGAAGAGAAGTGATGTCCACAGAAGCAGCTGCAATCCTGAGCTGCAGACAGACCTTTATTTTCCTCTTCAGGAGTCACATTTTAAATATATATTCAGTTAGTTTCCAGATCCCTTGATGAAAGCCACAGGGGAGAATCAGTGGCGTCTCCTGGAGGAATGTGAGCACTGTCAGTGAACTACCAAAACCAGGCAAATTTCTGATTCACCTTTGCACAAAGATGCCTAAAATTAGAGAAAGCAGAGGTAAAAATCATATGAAAGATGAAGAAATAAAACTTGTGGGAATGTAATTCAAAATTCTGTTTCTCATTAACATTGAGAGACAAGATAATAGCCACAAATCAGCTATCTAAATTAAGCTCCAAATGAAGCTCATAATAAAATTTAACATGGCAATAAGAACTAAGTACGAGATTACAGGTCAGTGGTAGATTGTAGCTATATTTTCTGACTTGAATTCAGGTTTACAGCTAGAAGTTCTATGGTTTTTTTTCTACAATGAAGATACAAAAACTTTGTTTGAGGGTTGATTGTTGAAATAATCTCTCTCAAGTAAACCTTGAACTACACGGAGCCCTGTAATCATTACACCCTAGGCTATTTTTTAGCTAAGATTTATCAGCATTTTCCAACAGGATTACAGAGTGTAGAGCTCCTAGGCATGCTTATGAACAATGCATAGTAAATATGCTGCCAAAGTGTTTTCTGCCTCCTTTTTCAAACCCTCCAACTCTTCAAGATGAAAAATAGTTTTCTATGTGTACTACCTAAGCTTTTGTTATTTAAATATATAGTGATAGGGGCTGTATTTTTCTATTGTTTGCATGGGAAGTTGATTGCATTTCCATGGGATTTGAATTCAATTTGTCATTATTCTCCAACTTGGCAGCTGGTGCACATCTCTGGATGCTGGCCAGAAGGAAAGGTGGGAGAAGGGGTGTAAGCTTCTAAAGAGAGAATATTTGGTTTTGAGCACCAGGTAACCACCTCTCCTTTCCCTTTTTCTTATGTGCTGATATATCCTGGGATTGATTGCAGTTTGAGACTGGTACCTGAATCTTAAACCTTTATCCTTAGCTCTTGCATATGAATAGTGTCTGACTCCTGGTGTATTGGTGAAGATGTCAGAGTTCCTGAGTAGGCGCCCCTTTTGCCTCACACTGGGCACACCTTGTGGCCTTCAGCTGTTGGTCCACAGACATGTGAGTCTTCCATCAGCCCCATCTGGCATCTGTCATCCCTTGGGTGCTTCAAATGATGTGAAATACCAATGGCAGGGTGAACTGCATTGAGCTTCAAATCAGGACAGGCTGCAGGCTCCTAAGGAGTGCTTCAACTTTCCCCAAAGTAGATACTTTAAATCCATTGCCTTGACTAGTGACTATACTGGGAACTTGAATGCTTTTCAGAGACTCTTAAGTATGGATGTTTTAATCTTGGATAGATCCCAGCCAGAGCAATTACCTTGCCTCCAATAACAGCTTGAGATTTTGGCTGCCTTAGTTGTTAATTTACGTTATGAGAACTTAATTTTTGTAGAACAGCAGCTTTCACTAATAACAAACCTTTAATAAGATTTTCCATTTTAGTGCTGGCCTTCTTTATTATTAACTACATAATGTTGTTGCTAGAAAACCTATATATAGATGTGAATACCTAGCTGGAGAATACTTAGTTCAGTAATTGAGCTGGAAGTGGCTTGCTGGGAATAATTTGTACATGGGCATGCATAGTCTCCCTGTGCACATATGCACTAAGAGCAGGTTTCTTGTATCATCTGATTTAATTTCAAATTATCCTAACAGCACTTAACATTATTTTACATTGTTTCCACAGAATAAGTTATATTATAAATAATAGTTACATAAACTATTTATTGATGACTTTTTATGTAATCTTGGTTAAAATAGTGCCTGCAGCACTAGAAATCCATTTAGGAGTAGCCTGCCTCTTAATCACTCTGACCTCTCAGCAACAAGGCATATCTCTTTACTAGCAGTTTCCTGGGCTGCATATCACATATTGCCTCAATTGTTGTCAATGTAGATCTTATTTTATTTCAACAGTAACTTTATTTAAAAAATCAAAACCAACAAAAATCTGAATAGCAGCATGAATCTGTAAACCACTTCATTTCCTATTTGTATTACTCTAATCACAGAGTCATTTAGGTTCAAAAAGACCCCCAGATCATCGAGTCCAACCTTTGGCCAATCACTGCTTTGTCAGCTGAACCACAGCACTCTTAAGTGCTGTGTCTGCTTGCTTCTTG
This sequence comes from Polioptila caerulea, assembly GCA_013397295.1. Taxonomy (NCBI): domain Eukaryota; kingdom Metazoa; phylum Chordata; class Aves; order Passeriformes; family Certhiidae; genus Polioptila; species Polioptila caerulea. The sequence continues at coordinate 608,706 of VYXF01000210.1, forward strand.
AGCAGTGACGGTGTCCAGTGATGGATGTCTCCCTGGGCAGTCCATTCCAATGCTTGACTACCCTTTCTGTGAAGAAATTCTTCCTGATGTCCGACCTGAACCTTCCCTGGTGCAGTCTGAGGCTGTCTCTTCTTGTCCTGTTGCTGGTTGCCTGGGAGAGGAGGCTGACTCCCACCTTGCTCCAACCAATAACATTGCTTTGTTGACTGTATTTTACAGAAAGGCTAGGGGTGAATTGTCAGTCATGGAATTTGACAAAATATTTGTCATTTAAATCTTTAACAATGGAGTCTGGAAACCTTCTAATTCAAGGTGTTTTGAGTATTTTCCCTATCAAATAACTGAAATCAGGTTTGTGAAGAGGGGTAGGAGAAAAATGTCATATAGGTACAATTAGACTTCCAGCCCTAACAAAGGGGTCTTGAATTTTTCCCTGTATATTAAGTAATGCACACTGAAATATTTTTGCTAATAACTAGCAAAGGTAGAGGAAAGAATTAAACTTTATTAGAATACTATGGTTTCCTTTTGAGTTTTTTAAAACTTGATTTTGAAAGAAGCACAAAATAATTAGGAAAATGAGTGGAAAAACTAATTCTTCAGAAATGAAGTTGAGTGAGATATTTAAGCATATGCTCAACTTTAAACATTCAATATATGTTTGGGCTAGATCCAACAAGAAAGCATGTAATTTATTCTATCTAAACTAAAAATATAAAATTTCAGCTTGCTTGTTCAGTTACCATCTATCCTGGTGGGAAACAAATTTTATTTGCAGAAAACTTCAGTATTTTCTGTGGGCTTCAAATGTTTTTCATGAGAATGAGTCAATTCACTGACAGAATGGTAAACTTGGTTTTGCCTTTACAGATTTTAATGTCGTTTAGCTTTGGATGCTACTGTCAAATGTGAAGGCATTTCTGGATTCTGTTAGAGCCTGAGTTCCCTGTTGCACTGAATGGGAGAATTCAGGTTTTTAAATTAGGGTTTATGGTTTAGACTGTACAGCTATCTACTACTAAGCTGACCCTTCCTTCACCAAAGTGTAAGTTGACGTGGTAAGTAAGTCAGTGGAGTGATCATTTGGGCTTGCAGATAAAGTTTCTGTATTCTGTCTTAATTCTTCTAATGTTTGAAATAATCACATATAATGTAGCTTTATCTTTTTTAGACTTGGTGCAGCAAATGCTTTGTTTACATTCCGATGACTTTTTTGGTCTTTATTTGGTCTTTATTAATGATTCAGTGGAACATGCCCTATTACCACACCAATAATTAAACACAGCCAGTAGGAAGGTAACAGTTGCAACAGCCTGGGTCATTCATTCAGCTTCCGCACATAGATCCCACTGAATTTGAATAGGTATTTCTGGGCTTTCTCGAGCTGAACACACACAAGGTGCTGTCTGTTGCTGCAGATACCAAAGCAAGAATTGATGATTCAGGTTGTGGCTGAGGTTATTGTGCTGCAGCTGGTTTGCAGAAACCTGTGAAGTGTAACTTGTGTGCAATAGCTGATTGTCAACACAGGACAGCTGTACTTGGTTCAACCATGTTTTCTAGCGGGCTAAGTCAAGTCTTTAGCCCACACCATGTGCCAGTTAGCATGTACAGAGATAGTTGTTCATCTTCTGAGCATCAAACTAGTAATCTGCAGTAACTTGCTTTGTGAGTTTCACTGTTGTGAACCGTCTTTGTAGAATTTGAGACCGCTATTTGTTCCTTCAAACTTGTGATTAGATTGAGAAGAGGCATGCTAGAAAATAGTATGCTGACAGGGCATCATCTCCTTAGGCTCTCTCAGTGAAGAAAGCAAACAGATGTGTTCCTTGCAAAAAGTTCAGCACTTGTCATTTTAGATGGTGCTAGTTCTTCATTCCATCCTCACGTCTCTGAAAGGCTCTTTAGAAACTGGGCCAGGATCCTTTGAGATTTCCCTAGAACTTTATTTTTGAATGTCTGCTTTCTGCAGATTGCTCTCTTCTTTCCTGTAGCTTATTATTCTTACCTTGTCTGTTTCGTGTCAAGTCTTTCTCATGTCTGTCTTTTCTTCTGAGTCTCTACAATGTGGGTTTTCTAATTTGTTTTTAATTTAACAGTTATTTAAACTTTTTTCTTGCCTTTCTTCATGATTCAGTACATACCCATGTGTGGGTCTACTTTGGAGAAATATCTGTTTCTTTGAATTTTTGTTAACTTATTATTCCTACAAGGAAGATGGCCATCCTAGATTTTACCAGGGCCATGGTTTTAAATTGCTTGTGTTCATATAGGTCCTGAGTTAAGTTTGTCATCTGACAAACATGGGCATTCTTCCCTTGATTACTGGTCAGAGCAGCGTTATTGGAGCATGCATGCTGTTCAGTATTGAGCCTTAAACACTGAAGGAGTGGGATGCTCTGGGAATCACTTTTTTCATGCAGGTTTCTTAGCTAAGGTTGCAACTGGAAGCATAGCTACACTACATTAGTTACTAGAGTAACTGTTCAATATGATACTATATAAGATGAATACAGTGTCCATACCCTATCATATATTTAGTATTTCATGTGATGCCCTGACTGATGCCAATGATGGTCAGTTATGGATGATGATGAATGGCTGATGTCAGTGATGGAATAATATTTTTATTGGTTTTATACAGACTTCACTTGCAGTCTTTTAATCTCCTCAAGCTTTGTTGCCTTAGAGAAAGTTGCCCAGCTTATCTTTAGAGTCAGGTTTATGCCCAGCCAATCCATTAATAAAAAAACCTTTCCCTCAACACAGCTCTGCACAAGTTCTGTTTTGTTTTGCATTTGATGCCTCAGTAAATGGTGTTTGGATTACGAAACAACCCCAAACCCTCACAAAATGCAAAAAACACCACCAGGAATTAAAAAGAGAGAAAATTTCAAAAGGTTATGCAGAAAACAAGGGTGACAAAACTGCCAGCCACCTTGCTTATAAATCAGGTGCTCTTTATTTTCATGCTCAGCAGTCATAATCAGGTGTGTGTTTTCTTCATGAATCATCTCTCAGATTTGGATTCCAGGGTTAATATGAGTAACTCATGCTGAACCTTCATAATGGTAGGTTTAGAGAGGCAGGATGCTGCAAAGGCTGTAATTGCTCAGAAATTACTGATGAGGTGACTTTGTGCCAACATATTCCTTGTCTCACTCTCCAGTGGTGGGGCAGTGATAATGACTATGTGGGATACCTAGTCTGCCTGCTGAGCTCCAGTACTGAGGATACTGTCCTTTGCAATATTCTACTGTGGAGCACAGCTTCATAGTCAGATCATCTTGTCAAGCTTATACACCTTATACATACACCTTATTCTGTGGACCACTTAATTTATCAGGGCAAATAATGTCTGAGACATCTATGAGCAGTGTTACTTGCAAGCTGTGGATTTGGACATCATGGTGGAATATACATGTCCTTCTCTATGCTCAGTGATGATGAAAGACAGGCATGGTCTACAAAGATGACATCCAACTTTTCATACATCTCAGTTCTAGAAGTGTTCTGAGTGAAGGCTGTTTTTTTTGTGGACCACCTCTCTTGTGTGCTGGACTGCATGCACATATAAAATCACAAGTACTTGTCTGTGTGCTGCTCCAGCTGGGGGCTGTTAATCCCATCAAAGAGATCAATTCTGCACCCCTGCCCTTAGGTGAACGTGAATCATAACTTTCCACTGTTCTTGGTTACACTAGAGCTAGCCATGTGGCCATTTTGGGGCTACCCTGCAACAGAGCTGGACTTGGAAAAAGTGGGACTTTTTCAATATTCCTACCTGTCAATCTTTACAGCAGGATAAAGCTAAAGCTACCTAGTTATATATAAAAATTGGAGCCCACATGTCCTACATGAGTCACAAAGAAGAATTCTCTGAGGCATTTCACTGAATTTCACTTTACTTCCTTAGACTCCAAGAAATTTCAGTCTATGCAGAACTTAGAGTATTAAAATTCAGCATAGCATAGAGAATTATGTCATGTCACACATGCTCTCAAAAATAGCATCTTGTTGATGGCATTAAAGTAACAGTATTTAATTGTGTATTTTTTCACAGATTTTCAAGATGCTTGGTGGAGTTTTACATATAATAAGAAAGCCAAATCCTTTTTTGCTCTGCATACTGAAAGAGATAGACTGCAGCCCAGGGATGGGAGAGGACAAAGCATTTTGTTTTGCCCTCAAAACTTTATCTACTGTATTTTGATTGGCAGAGCTGTGTCCAATCTACATTTCCCTGTTTGTCTTTGAAACCCTCCGGTTATCAGAGAGCTTTTGAGGTTGTGTTGTCCCTCAGAGTCAGGTGGCGCTTCAGCCAGTATCTGCAATGGCTAAAATTGCCACTTCTTAATGGGGGATACTGCTACAAGTACAGATTTTCTCTGGCAAGAGCCAGGTTTTACACAGTGTGAGTTTGTTGTAACTTTAACTCTTCAAATAGCTCTAGGTCACTGGAGTAGGATCTTTCAGTAATGAATTTCTGCCATAGAGGAGAGAACCAATATGTTCTTTGTTAATTCCAAACATATTGCTCCCAGTGCAGGGCAGAAAAAAGTTGAGACCAAGGCTTGGCACTGGCAGATGTACGCTAGCAGGAAATCTCCTGGAATAGGGTTTTGGCTGGAGAAGTCTGGCAAGATGAGAGCTTCTTTTTGCTATCTTGGTGTGAAAAGATGATTCGTGCTTGGGAATATGTCCCTGTCTTTTGCTGCATATATAGGCACAGAGCAGGTGGCATATAGATTGTAGCATATAGAGATCCACGCATGCAAATTAGCATGAACTTAAATACAGGGTGACTCAAGATGGAGGTGCCATGTACCACGTACTTGGGAAATGGTGTTGCTTCTTGTGGAGTTCAGATTTGCATGCTCTTGCTCTCTCTTCCCAAACAGATCTGCACTTGTCCTTAGACTAGGGAAGCAATTTAAGCCCTCAGAACTGGTGTATTTGGACAAGATGAATCCTATTAAAAGAATATTTGTTTCATGACCCTTTCCTGGATTTGGAATGTGGGCATGCTCTGAGCACCTACTTGTTTGAATAGTGGGCAGGTTCTCCTGTTCTTTCATTAATTACCTAATGCTTCACACATCAAAAGTAAGGGAGTTGTAAAGAGCAGGCCTTTTGATCATACGACCTCTGTTGGTTGTGTAAGTATGGTGAGCTCCGTCTTTAGTTTTTGTTTACATTAGTGTTTGAGCTTGAATTATGGATACACTTTTGAAATGAATGTTTCTGTTTTAGTTCACGGAGCTGTACTGGAACTCTTACCTCCAGGATGAAACTACGTGTTCCAACCACCAGTGTGCATTCAGTCCATGGAGTTATTTAGAAACAGTCACCTTCCCACGCACTATATGTATACCATGGATATCATATACTTAACACCAGCTGCTTCGCACTGCAAATCCTGTCGTGGGATTTGCTGCTTCCTGATACAGCCCTAAAGCTCTGCTAAAAGGAAGAAGGATGGATGCTCTGACTCAGGGCACCATGGACAGGGGAACGTCTTGTCCTGGAGATACAACTTGGTTTGGCTTTGGGGTTTAAACTAAAAAAAAAAAAAAATCACTATTCTTCTAGAGGCAGAGGGCCTCTGATTATCACTTCTTCTAGAGCAGAAGTGGTAATCAGACTGCATCCAAAAATCTGCATTCAATACGCAAACCCTTATTTGTGAAACAAATTGGTCAGCATCTTACAGAAGTATGCTTTGGCAGCTTAGGTATCTTTTAGTCCTAAAACTGCTTTATGCAAATACGTACCTATATAGTAGTGAAATTAAGTTAACAATGTTAATCATAAAAGAGAAGCATTTTTAAGACCCGTGGCTTGCAGCACCTCTGATCTTCTTGTCTCAGTGTTTCAGATAAAAAGCTTAGTGTTAAATAGAGAGCCTGGCACAGCTTTATTGTATGCTCAGGTAGATAATAATTTGGTTTCAAGCTTGCACAGCTGTTTTTGACTGCTTCACAAGTGCATATGATGGCTGAGTTCATCTCTCCATGCATATGCCTGATTTGCCAGTGCATCATGCAAGATCATTTGCATTATATACGTCTGCTGATCTTCCTCTTTCTCTCTCTTTATGTACTTTAATGAATATATACTTCTCAAGGGAAAATGGTGACGATAACAGCCCTATCTAGGGCAACTTTTATGCAATTACAGGAAATTGTAATCCCCAATGAAACTGCAAATTTGCACTTGTAGGTCCTTCTTTCTACTGGCATGTTCCTTGCACTCATCAAAAAATCAGAGGTGGATTTTCCTCTTGCCACTCTTATTAAGAGCTACGGTGATGAAACCTGTATAACTTAACTTTTACTTTCATTATTGTCCTTTTTAAGCTCTTTACTTCTAAACTTCAGGGTCTGTAGATGTCCTGGTCCTGAGGAGATCTTGCCTGTATCAGAGAGGATAACACCTTTGGACCAGCCATCCCACTGGAGCTTCAGAGCCCCGCTCCCACAATGACCCCTGTCTGTCTTTCATTCCCCAGTGCCTCTGCTCACATGTAAATCAGAGCAGAAGTGTGAAAATGCTCAGATGACTTCCAAGGACTTTTTGGCACACCCCTGCATTGCTCATACCTCCAACCATGCCTGTGAACACTGACTGTTAATCCTGAGAGCTGCTGTTGAGTTGTGCACTCACCCGTGTGAATCCCATATGAATGAATGCGTGTAGCCTGCCAGGACAGCAGAGCAGGGGAGGAGGATTTTGCTTGTGCTGCATGCTCCTCTTCTTGCCTTGTTAGTGCTCTAATCTTTACTTCATCCAGTGGCAAACCCTTGAGCCTTCCTGGATTTTCTAGGTCCTCTGATATTCCTATTTTTACTACTAATGTAGAAACAACATTCAATCAATTCAAAGCCCGACCCCTTTTTCTACCATAGAATAATTATTCTTTACATAACTGTGCATTATTTTTGCTTTTCTGCCTGGTAATAGATTTGTTGCAAATCATACTGTTTATTGCCACCACTGTTAAGCCCCCTATTCTGTCACCCATTGTCACATTACCATGTGTTTATTGCATCTTGTCTCATCTTGTCCTTTAGGTGTTGGAAGCCCTGTCTCTTGTTAATGCCACAAAATCTTGATTGCTTTGGAACCTCTGTCTATTAACATAATAAAAATATTAAAAAGTAATTTTCTTCTCAGAGGATGATAGATGTAGCATTACTGGGACTCTTGAACTGTTTATCATATAGAAAATTCATTTTAACACCTGTAGCTGAAATTAAGTAAAAAACTTGGTGGCTGCTGTGCTAATGTTTCCACAAAGGAGAAAAAAACTGAAAGCATATCCAAAACCAGTGATGATGTATGATATAACTGTTTCTATCCAACTTTATGAATTGGTGAGGGGAAATACTATTCTGATGTATAGTTTGATACTGACATTTTTACAGAGAAGTGATTTTTATCAGCATTCTGTTGAGGAAAGAAATTATCAAGCATGTTTCAGCTGCAGGTTTTAAGATAGGATGGTATTTTCCTCTTTCCCTCTCTCTCTTATTCTTCTGCAAAAATTTAATTCTTTGATTGGTCCAGGAAAGGTAGATGCTGTCTGTGGTCCTGCTGGATTATTCCCAAGCTAGCTGATTCTGTAAAGGAAATTATTTAAAAATATGTTATGGCTTCTGACAGTGTTGAAATATCTTTTGAAACTAGAGCCATAACTTGAGGAATCATCGGTGTCCGTCCTTACACCGATGATACCTCAAGTTTGTGGTCTTGCTCTTGTCTAAGAAACCATCGTGTCCAGTGAATGCAGTCCAAGGGGATAGTCTTTGAACAAGCACCTCTTCAGAGATATTCACCTATTTGCAGACAGCTTTGCATTATCTGCGACAGTCCTTAACTTTAATTCTCCTGTGGTATTGAGATGCACAATTTAAATGCTATTATACTTTGATTCCTGTTTTCCCTGTCATACTAGACAATATTATTTATGGTAATTATTTATAAGTTATTATAAGTATTTATGGTAATCTGCTATGGCAAGAATATCTTTTATGAGTATCCACTTCTCTGACTGTATTTTGGTGTTTAATCACTCTACCATGAGCAATATCCTTGAAAGGGTAACAGGATGTGAACATCCTGGTTCATGGAGAACATATGCAACAAGATTATTAAGCAATTAGTCTCCATAAATCGTGTTTTCTTGGTGTATTACTATGTTTCAAGCCTGTTCCAATGTTCGACATCCCTTTCCATGAAGAAATTTTTCTTAATATCAAATTTAAATGTCCACTTAAGGCTATGTCCTCTGGTCATGTGGCTTGTTACCTGGGAGAAGAGACCAGCTCCCACCTGGCTACTAAGTCCTTTCAGGTAGCTGTACAGAGGGATAACCTCTCCCACAAGCTCCCTTTCCTCCAGACTAAACAGCCCCATCTGTCCCTCACAAAACTTGTGTTCCAGACCCTTTACCAGCTCTGTTGCCCATCTCTGGACACGCTCCAGCACATCAATGTCCTTCTTGTAGTAATGGACCCCAAACTGAACACAGTACTCAAGGTGGCCTCTCTAGTGCAGAGTATGTGGGGAGATTCACTGCCCTGGTCCTGCTGGCCACACTGTTCCTGATACAGACAAGGATGCCATTGGCCATCTAGGCACAATGCTGGATCATGTTCAGCTGGCTGCCAACCAGCATCCCCAGGTTCTTTTCTGCTGGGCTGCTTTTTGGCCGCTCTTCTGCCACTTTTTTGCCAGCCTGTAGCACTGCACAGAGTTGTTGTGACTCATGTTGCAGTAATTTCTTCTTCCTCACTTCATCCTTTAAACGTGTGTAGCTGAATTCTTTCTGTGCCTTCCAGAGTTTCTAAGGAAGAAGAGCTCAGAAATGGACTGAATTTTACAAGAAATATTGCAACCTCCTTCTGAATAATCAGTGTTTCATAACTTAAAAGAATGACAAGCCTCTTAAACCTTTTGAAAAAATAGACTTAAATCACGTATCTTTAATAGGAAACAGTATTAAAATTCCATTATACTAAGATGGCCAAAGTTCAGCTGTCATTAATTATCACAGACCTTCAGTGAACAAGTCCAATCTAAAAGTCTATATAAAAATATCATTCATTATTAAAGCTAATTGTTTAATTATTCACGGAACTGTCATGGATTGATTTGTCTCCAGTCCTGGAGTAGAATTTGACTCAAATTTTAGAAAAATTGCAGAAAACATTTATCTAATTTGATTTGCAGCATACATAATTTAAAAAGTGTTGGTTTTGGTTCTTTTTCCTTGAAAGCATTTCGTTTTGCTTATTAATAATCTAAATATTAAAAACTAAGAGCACAATTCTTGTCTATGGATTGATTCTGAAGTTTTAATTTGATTTATTGCCTGATATTAAATGATAGTTAAAGGAAAATTACAGGGCTTTGCATTTACTTCTGTATTTACTGCTTCTAAAGAATTATATTAAGATAACAGCATGGTAAATGTAGACTGAGTGGGAAAGTTGATATATATTGAAGATATTAATCATGTCCCTCTCCTTTTATCATTTATTTAAGTGCATATTTATGTCTGAGGCTATACTATCTCTCTCTTCTTTCAGCTCTTTTTGGTATTGGATGCCAAATATTGAGAACTATATTTCTTAAAAGTTTATAATCTTAGCCATCATTGATTTAAATCCAGAGAAATAGGGATGGCAAGAGACCTGGCCACTGTGTTCCCACATGTGATCAGCTTAAGTCACTCCCCTCCAGCATTTGAAAAACTTGTTGAAGTTTGTGTGTATTCATGGACCCCATCTGTTCACTTTTCTCTTTTAGCGTATCGTGTTTTCTAGAGCTGTGGATATCCTCATTGTTGTTAACTGAATTTGTTTCAGAGGGCTCCCATCTTTATGGACATGCAGAGATCTATAAGCCTGAGCACTGAAGAGAGCATGATTTTTCATTTCTTGCATCTCTTTTGTGTTTCAAAGTGCTGGCTAGCTTATCTCTGTGTGAAATGGGTTCATCTTTTAATAAATACCTGCTTCTATCAACATTAAAGATGGGATTGAGCAGTATGATACCTAGGATGCATGTGCATAATATTCACTCTGTAGGCGATGGTGTTCAGTCAAGCTAGTGCAAGGAAGAGATGCATGACCACAGCAGTCCCAAGTGTGCTTATATTGTATATTCATCTAGCTTTTCCTCAGTGTACGGGCTTCTTGAACTAAAGTCATGCTTGAACACCGTTGGATGCTGAGTTGTCATCAGTGAGCTTGCCTGAAAAGATTTTGGACCTACTTTGGACTTCTAACATGTGCTGAAATGTGTGTCACTGCATTTATTTTGTCTGGAAAGAAATTACTTTTTCTTTTTTTATCATCAAACTTTTGTTTGTTAATTTAATTTGACACTTTATAGGTCATTAGAATTAGGGAATATTATTTTCTAATTACCTTTTTAAGGTATTTGTGTTTGTACAGGAATTTATATCACTTTTGTATTCACACTGGTGTTCAAATTGAATAGTTCTGCTTTATAGTCCTCTAATACAGAAGTTTTTTCCATTAATTTGTTGTCTCCCTCTCTATTTCTTGTCTCTGACTTCTGTTATGAAAGTCATACACCAGAATTCCATGCAGTATTCAAACTGTGAGCATGTAGCATGTATATAAGCATATATATATTTATAAAATTAGCTGAAGATTTAATTGTAACTCCTCCCAATATTCTGCTGTCCTTTAGAAAGCCATCAAACTGTGGGGTAACTTTGGCTGTGTGTGGATTTTTGTAGTTGTTTAAGTGTTTTTTTTTCTTTTATTCACTGGTGCATTTGATAATGGATCTACACTACAGTTCTGAATTGGTAATAGCAAGTTTGGAGTCTGTTACTGCTTTTGACAGCCAAAGCAAGTCTTGGTTATGTGCCTTATTTTGGTACTTGAATTTCTCTTGCATTCTGTTGTTCAATTTCTCAATACTGTGAGAGTTTTCTGTAGCTCCTCATAGTTTAGATTTTTGGGAATTTGTTAGAGTTACTAAAGATGCGTATCATTCATATTCCTTTTATCGTTAAGCACATATTAATCTCTTGAGTTGATCATTCTTCTTATTTCAAGATGACCATGTTTTTTCATAGCTTTTAATCGGGAACCTTGCTGGTTTTGTGACTGCTGTCCTACTTCCTGATCAAAGGCATTTTGTAAACCCAAGAGTTCATCTTTTATTTGCATGCTAGCTAATTCCTTCAAGGAGTTTTTAATATTTTTGTCTGTTATCAGTTCTCTTGCTAAATCTATGTTGGCTCTTCTCCTGTATATCATGGGTATTCATTAATCTAATGATGCTATTCTTTACTGTAATTTCCAGCACTGAAGATGATTTAAATGATAGATTGTACAAATGGGATATTGCACGATGATTATGACAATACTTTGGCAATTTCACATAAGAAGTCCTTCAAATCTCTCGGGTGAAAGCCATCTGGCCTTGAAAATTTGTTGCCATTTTTTATGAATCTGTCCTGCTGCTATTCTACTGACACATTAGTTTAAGATGGCATTCTACAAAAAAGAATGAATTGCTGTGGTATCATTCAAACATCTTTTAGGGCAAACAAGTCTTGTAACCATTTTGCAAGCTTTAGAAGTTCTCTTGTAGGTTTCTCATTCACTTAATTGCATTTGAGGGAAAGCAACTATTGCTGCTATGTCATTAGTAAATTATTTACCAGTAAATAATCTTATTTTCCATTTACGTTGCCAGAATTAAAACGTGTTTTATTTACTCAAGACTTCTGTGACCAGTAGCTGATTTCTGTTGTCTTATTGAACAGGCAAACAAGGTGGTTACTTTGAGTGGGTTTTTTGGTACTTCTGTAGTAGTTTTTTTGTTTGGTTTGGGGGTTAGTTTGCTTGTTTGGTTTTGTTTTGGTTTTTTTTGGTTTTTTTTTTTTTTGTTTCCCCCTTCCAGATCTTTGTCTTTGATCCTTTCTATTGTTACGGAGCATGAGCACAAGAATTGCATGTTACAGGGCAGCTTCAAGCATCCTCTACAGTAGAGTAAGCCAGAGAACCTGTGAGCTCCTGCTGAGCTTGTATTCATGTTTGCTTTCACCAGAAGATTTTGAAGGTCTCTGATTTTTATATGTTTGTTCATTCCCTCTGTTCTGATTCTCTTCTAGCAGAGTGCAGGTGTCCTCCCCTGCTTTAGTCTATGGCTCTGTGGTTTTGTTTGGGTTTTGGCTTTAAGTTAGAGGCAAAGGTCCAATTAGTAGATGCACAATTTTATCTGCTCACTTGGGAAAGTCTTGGTATGTGAAGTTTTTGTTTGTGAATGCTAACAGAAATTAAGACTTTACCTATTTTTTTTTTGTGTTTTCTTTGCTGTTTTTTTAAAGATCTATCCTCTTGATGGTTGCTTTGTTGCTTTACCAGAGCTTTAAGGAAGGAAATTAGAATTCAATTTTTTTAAAGGTTAAATAAAATTAGAAGTTGCCTTGGAGGTTTAGAGCTTTCATGTCATTGCAAAAACAGAATGGAAGTGTTATTTAAGGGCATGTGTACAAGCGATGTGCCGTACTTCAGGAATATCAGACAATGCTTGAAAAGGTAATGAGTGAAAACATGATGGAATTAATACTCATGAAATTACGAGTAGGATATTGTTCTTCATATTGTAAATTACATGATTCCTTTGTGGCATTATGGACACTTATCTTAAATGTGTTTCCTTACAGTGATAACTTTTTCTCTTGATACTTTTCTTTTATGAAAACTTGGCTCTTCTTTTGAGACATCCAACAGCTTTTCAGATGTTACTACTTACAGAATGTTACTCCGATTAGAGAAGGGAGGCAGGGCCACGTAAAATCAGAACGATGTGCATAAAAACTTAGACATTTCTATCTAATCTGCCATTGCCTTTTAACACTTAAAAACCACCACTCTTTCCCCACAAACTATTGAAGAATCCTGTTTAAAATTATATCTTTATTGACTCTCTTTATGGGGTATCTTCTTAGTTGATGCAAGTTGTTACAGCCCTGTTAAAGTCCAAAGACTTACTTCAATTTTATGCAAGGTGAGACTTCGTATATATAAATCTTGAACTGTGAAAAGGGTTTAATTTATTTATCTGAGCATGGTTTGGGCAGCAAGGGCTTTCTTTTTACCACTGTCACTGTTCTAAGGGCAGCAGGGCTGCGGAGTGCTCTTGTGGAGTTACTGAGAGCAGCTGCAGGACTGCTGCAGAGAAATACACTTGAGGCCAGGTTGGAGCCAGAAAAAGTGCCTGAGGTGCTTGGGTAATTCACTTGCCAACTCTTAGGAAGTCTTTGAGCATGCATGAACTTTTTACTCAATGCAGGTTGTCAATGATGAGAAAAGTGTGGTCCAGTCAGCAGAGGCGCTGCCTGGCTATTTGGGAACCTATGCCTCTCAAACAGCAGTTCCCAGCTTGGTGCTGCTGTTTGAGAGTAGGATCTCCACCCCATTTGTGAGATGCAGGATGCGTGCCCATTCATGCAAATTTCTTGCCAAAAATCTATGTCTTCTTGTGTCCGAGGAGTGTCCAAATAATAATGGCTTGGATATAACAGATTTCACAATGTATTTCTGGTTATCCCTGGTCCTACCTGCTCCTCAGAATTTTCTCCTGTTTCTCAGGGTGTTTCTAACCTTATCCTCCCATCCAGTGGGTGGGGATGATGCTCTGGGTCTGCAGGGAAAGGAATAGGTGTGGATAGGCTTTGCAGACATAGGAATCTCTCTGGTTGGCAAAGAGGGTGTAACCAGAGGAAGTCTTCCTCAGATGCATGGACCACTCCTCTCTCATGCTTTAAATAAAAATTAAAAATTTAACTGAAAATGCTAGAGTTCCTCAGCTAAACCACTACCAGCTCATTTGATTGCTTTTAGCAGGGATTATATAGTGGAACTGCTAAATCAGAATTATCTGGAACTCTACCATCTTGTTCCATGTTAAATGAGTGCATCCTAAAGTAGGTACTCTGGGTAGACTAGGTCAGTTGAAATAGTTTAGGCTGTCAAAGATATAATTGATCAAAACAAGTCTTAAAACAGGTTGTACAATTAATTGAAATTGGTGTTTGCAGCCTCACCTCTGTGCATATGCAAATATCTCTGAACACTTCTTTAAAAATAACAGTATACTCCTACTCCATAACTGCATAGCTCCTCATTCTAGAAGCTAAAGTAGCTTTGTAACCTGGGATGGATGATTCTTCCAATTCTTTGTGAGCTGGATAACTATTCAGTTAATTTTATGCCACATAGAAATGGGCTGTCTTCATCATCTGGCTGAAGATTTCACTATAGAGTTATACTTTTATTAGTAATGCTGTCATTAGTGAAAATGACGAGTAGTTAGTGTTTTGTGGCAGTGTTTGGTGAAGATCATTTGCGCACAGTGGAAGTCAAGCAGCTTATTGTCTGGAGAAAGATGTATGTTTATAGGATTAATCATTTGGAGAATATTTTTATATCTAATAAAGGGCTTAACTAAGACATTCCTCAGTCCTTCAAGACATTCAGATGCTCAGATTTCAGTTAAAAATTAAATAATAAAACACAAACCAAAGATAATAGGGAGTGTTTAGTAATAAAATGTGAATATATCCTATATATGTGAATATATCCAGTTGCTATTAAACACGTGGTAGAAGTAAAGTTTGGTGGTAATACAATACTGTCATGTGAGCCAACTCAATTAATTTTATGTGTCATTACTTTTTTCACTCTCACAGTTTCATTAATGCTACAGGCCTTTTTTCTTTAATTTGTCAAGAGAGTCTTGGCAAAAAATGAAAAAGTACCTTTAGCTGAGAGGATAAATGTAGTTTGGTTCTGAACTGAAACATGACTACAAAAATTGCACCTTTTGTATCTCTATATTTTTTTGTCCATTTCATTCATTAATTTTAATGACCAAAAGGTCGTATTTCACTGGGTTTTATCCCAGTAGGTTAGTAAACTGTCGTGTAGCAAAAAAATAGATTTTATTTTCTTTTATATTTAATCATTGAAGTTGATAGCTAATCCTCAGCTGCAGTACCAGTTTGTTCCAAGTTTGGTCAGTCAAATTCCATAGTATAAATTATTTTAAATGCTTAAGAACTGCATTGGAATAGCTGCAGATATTTTTTTCCTTGATGTAAGTTTGATAGCCCTAGCCGGGCAGAAAAGAAATTAGCTCGTCCTTCAAAACCCACTGGGCTGTGTTTTCCAGCTGCTAGACTGGACTTCTGCAAAGAAATTGTCTTTAAATTAAGGCAGCTCAGTCAAAATGCTTGAGGTATTCCCACAAGCATCTTCAGGAACTAAAGCTAAGAAGAGGTGGGACTAATTCTTGGGACTTGAGTGGGCTTTGGACCATCCTTATGAATGCATTCCTAACTAGTGGTTGACATCAGAAATAAATCTGCCTTGTAGCTGTTGCTTTCATGGGGTTTTCTAGGGGCTGGCAATATGGGTAGGGTTGACATAGTCTTAATTAATTTTTAAGATTAGATAAATAGTTTCTACTATCTACTGCTGTTTTGACCACAAATGAGAAACTACTATAAATTAAAATGTATACTTGTGTTTTTCATTTATTCTTAATTTAGGCTTTCAAAGCTTTGCTTTTTTTTTTTTTTTTTTTTTCCTAATTTCCTGCTTCTGGTGACCTATTTTGCTAATATGCTTACCATCCTATTTGTTCATTAAAATGACTGCCAACTAAATTTACTTTTATTTTATGTTTATTTAATGTCTTGTGGAAAAAAGCCATTCTTTTTATTCACAGAGCCCACAAAGGGCTCTTCAGACATGGTTCAAGCTATGTCTTTTATGGAGGAATATATACATGCAGGTTATTTGAATGAATTGCATTTGGACTACAGGGTTATAACTATAGTCCTCCACCTGAGTCTCTACGGAGGGGAGATCTGTGTTCATTTGCTGCCTTAACACAGATGTGCTACTGTGGGAGCACACACTGTACCTAAGGTTGTTCCTGTCTTTTGGAGTTTCTGAGTACTGTCCTGAGATCCATGTTGGCCAACACTTGAAAGTTAGTTAAGTGTCTCAGCTTCCCACCCCCTGTTCACCAAATACAAAACCGCTCACTGCAGTGTGAGAGGTTCTGAATAGTGGGAGTGAAGGGGTGTGGAGGGAATCCCATGTTTTCTTTGATCAGAGATGTTGCTTCTATTGCCTGACTTGAAACATTCAAAGGCCCTTATGGAGAACTGGGACTTTCCTTATTGGTCTATGGATTACGGAAAAAGGGCAGACCTAGAATTTGGTATTTCCACGTTTGTTTTGTTAAGGTCATCTCTATACAAATTTACAGAAAGATCTTACTGATTACTTCTGTGGTATTCTTTGGCTGGATGGGGATCCTCCAACACAGAGAAATGAAGTTGTTGCTTGGTATAACATTGATTTGTTGGCCTGGCAGAGGAAGAGTTCAGTAACATAATTTCTGAGCATGTATGCAGTTAACTAGAAAAATCAGATTATTTTGTTTCACGTGCATGTGGTAATGAATTTAATACAACTATACAAAATAGAATAGTTGGTCCATTAATACATTTTTTGCCATAATAAAGCCTGATTCAGATATAAAACTAATGCCTAGATATAAGTATCCAAGCAAGAAGTTACTACTTTGATGTGCAGAGATTCTTCGCTATGTCATTGCCAAATGGCTGAATGTTAGAAAAACGGCAGAATTAAGCAATGGGGAGTAATTAGAGACAAAACTTGCTCTTATTCCCATTAACTATACTATTCCAAATAACAGAAACATGTTTTATTGAACTGCAGGGGTGTAATATATAGCTCAAAATATTTTTCTGTGTTCTCTTTAAGTAGCAGAGATCCATTTCAGGTCTGTGTTTGCCTTTTGGGGCTCTACAGTAGTTGTCAATGTAAATATTTTGGAAACTGCATTAATCCTATGCTGGCTTTCCCACTCTTGGAAGGTGATAGCTACTGATGCTCAGAGACTGAGGTGGCCCTGGTACAGCTGCAGCAGGCAGGTTCCTGTGTCTGCAGGCAGGTGCATCATCTCAGAGTTAGCACAAGAACCAGAAAAAATACTAGATTAATTACATTCATTAATTGAATTCTTCCAACAGCTTGCAGAGAATTGGGTAGGAAGAGATAATTGAGGATGCAGGGGTAGGTTTCTGAAGTGTACTATAATTTGTCTGGTAATTGGTAAACTTGATTTGGCAAGTCTGTTTTGTTTTAGTGAATGAGAGAATACTTTTTTCCTCTGGAATTATGTTATAGCATGGTCAATTTCCAGTAAAACAGCAGCTGTTATCTAAAGCATCTATACAAGTGTGAAGAAAGTTTGGTAATATAACAATATAATTTCTATTTTAATACCAAAAAATAGATGGCTTAGTTATTAAAACCAAGTCTTGAAGATAGTTACATTAAGTATGTAAATGCACATCCTGGAACTCCATGCCGAGATTAAATATTCAGATTGGCTTCAGCTGATTTACTTAACTTGCTAATTTATGCAGCAGCTGTGCTCCTATAGCAATCAGCAAAGGAACTCTGTAGGAAACTGGCTTTGTTTGGACTGTATAAGGGAAATGTGGTGGACCAGATCTATTGCAGCTCTTGAGCTACATATAGAGTTAATCTGTATTGTGCAGCTGTAGGAATTGTTCCTATTCATGAAGCTTGATATAGCTAGATGTCTGGGGAGGAGTTCTGATAAAACTCCCTAAAATGCCAATGCATTGTTTTGTTACAGAAACCTAGTGTAGTCTGTAAAGCATAACCTGACTGGCTATAGCCAATGCTCTGGCCCAGGCTGTCACTCAAAATGTACCTGCCTGCAAAGTGTGGTTCAAATGGAAACCTTTGGTAGCTGGCTGGTAACTAAGGAAGAGGTGCTAAGAGGAAAGCAAGTGTGGCTTGGCTAGAACCAGAATGTGACAAGAACAGTGGTTCCTGCAGTGGGAGCTGCAGGATTGAGACAGGAAGGGTCTGGTCAGGGCACCGGGAGGACTTGGGTATTGCTCCCCATGGCCTTCCTTGTACAGAGCTCTCTCAGGAGCTACAGTCTTTAGCATCAGATAAATGGAAATTATGCTGGTGTGTTTCTATTTGTTGTGCTCTACCTATCAGTTTTGCCTCTACATGCTTTCTGTAATTTGCCTTTACTCTTTTTGCATTTTGATTTTTAGTATGGAGAAGAGGAAGTGAAGAAGTCACTAAATTCAGGTAGAGCTGCTGAAACACTAGATCTGAAACTTTGTGTCCTGTTATTACAGATTTTAAATTATAAGGCAGACCTGCACCTCCTTCTCCAGTTCTGTGAGTGGCTGCTGGGAAATCAACCCAAAAAGTAAAATGTAACAGATGAATCATGACATCTCATTCAGCATTCAGTTCTTTGTTAATCCAAAATTATTCACCACATTTAATCTGAATTTGTATACAGTTTTGACCATCTTAATGGCACTTTTCAGTGCATGAAAATCTCTCCATGTAACTGACAGGAGATCCTAAAAATATTAAGATGGTTGTTACAGGTTTATTTTCTGCTGTGAGACAGGATTAAAAGGAAAGGAAGTAAAACAGGTCTAAACTTGAAAACACATAAAGAAATCTTTATTAACAGAACTAAAGGGGAAAAAAATGATAAGAAAATCAGAATAAACCTTCAGAACACTTATTTTCTTTCTCACTGACAATGCAAAGATAAAACCTATGACTTTCAGTCAGTTTACCACCTTTAAAATAGTCTTTTTTTCAGTTCACTTAGGGAGAAGAGTTTCTCCTGCTATGCTATGGAGACATTTTAAGCTTTTTCACAAACAAATCAGCTGCCTGGAATTTTATTAGCAATGTCAAAGTCTTTCCCATGTTTTGCTGCTTTCATAGGCCACATCAACTATTGGGGTGTTATTTTTAAAGAATGAGCTAGTTTAGTATACAAGAGTTTTCTTTGTCTATCTCTGGAAAGGTTTTTACTACTATCTTTCTCATCTCATTTCTCTCTGTTCAAGTTTCTCATCAAATCACAGCAATTTTTATTTGTTTCAACTACAAGTATTTCAGCTCACAGTTGTACTAAAATGCTACATCTCCCCAGTGCATTTCTGAGTCACAGAGAAAATAAACAAAGTCTGATATATCAAATATATATCT
>VYXF01000210.1:628494-656521 GCA_013397295.1 Polioptila caerulea
CCTGGCGGGCTCCCCGGTGAGGGGCTCGGCAGCCCCGGCACCACCGCTGTGGGAGCGGAAAATCTCAGCGGGGCCGGGGGACTGGACCAGACCCAGGCCCGGCCACGCGGGGCTCAGACCCCGCTCGGACCCAGGCCCACCACCCCTTCCAAGGCTGGAAGTCAAGAGAAGCTCTCCCGGCTCCTTCTGTCTTAATGTGTCTTCACAAAAGGCGTAGCCACCTCCTATTGCCTCAATTAAAACAATGCCAAACTAGGACAATGGTAGATAATTTATTTTTACAGAACTATCTGGCAAATGCCCCAGATACTTCCAAGTTCTCTACAGGCCGTTTGACAGGCTACTTGGTTTTCCCACTGTAATTCTGCATTACTGATTTCTGCATAATTCAGCATTAGCCTTCTTAATCTGTTTTGATATGTCTTACTGTAATAACAAGGCAGTAAAAGGAAGACTTGAACCATGAGCATTTGGTTCCACTTGTCAGGCATCTTCTTTTTTTTTTTTTTTTAATTTTACTGTAGAAGAAGAGAAATGTAGAATGGGGAGGATTTGGGGATTTAAAAATTCCTTCTTTAGGGGTAGCATCTGGATTCTGAGTTTTTTTAGTAAGTATTTAGTAAGTATTTAGTAAGTTTAGTAAGCAGTATTTTAGAGGTAGTGTAGTCCTTAGAGTTTTATAAGGAGGTTTGATAGACTTTGTTGAATACATATAGGTGACTTGGATCTGCTTTCAGATCCTGTATCTTCTTCCACAAGGCTGATCCTGTGGATGGACTGTGAGGATCCAAGTTTTCTTTCCTCAGGCTGCATTCTGCTCTGCCTGGAAGTGGCCCTGGTATAGGACATTGATTTCCACTTAGTTTTTCACAGGGATGGAAGTGAATGTCACCCAGTGAAGATCTAAGGTGATTTCTTTTTGTTTGTCATTTTGTGGGTGAGTTGTAGGAACACAGGAAATGATGTACCTTCTACTTACATGTGCCCTGTGTGATACTTGGTGCACATACTTGGGAGAGGAGAGGGTTAATATCTACATGTAAGGATCACAAAATAAGTTTTCTTCCATCCTGTTCATGAACCCAAGTTTTACTTTCTGCAAATCCACAGTAGCTGAACTTGGTTTTTAAAGGTTAGCACAACGCTTAGAACTACAGTAGATGAAGTGGAGCTTTGTTTCCTCATGGCTTATCTGTGCACAGGAGTGCTGGCTAAGCAGGGAGGCACATCTGGATTAGTCTGGCATCTCCCTGTATTTCCAGTTACAGTACCAGCAGCATACTGGAGAGTTCCTCTAACCCAGTTCTTGTCCCCCCACCTTCCCCTCACCCTGCCCCTTAACAGGACTAGTTCTTGGCTCTTATTATTTCCTTAAAAGAAGATCAGGTTTCATGTTTATCACAAATGAAGTATTGTATTCTAAAATCATTGTGTGATTTTATCCTTTGTTAAGAAGCTTCTCTCTTGGAAGCATAAATTTATGGAAACATTTAATTTTCCAATACTATCCTTAGTCCAGATTTGTTGTAAGTAGTACTGTCATGTTGAGTCTATAAAAGCCTTTGTGTTGGTTTTGCTATCTTCATTCTTTGTAATAGTTTTTTTTTAATTGCCTAGTATATTAAAATAAAATTTTCAACAGTGAAATAATGATGTTCCACAGAAAAAGGAAGCATTGATAGAATTGGATCCTTGATTAATTTAATGTCAAAAATGTTTAATAATTTCTACAATAGGTAATTATTAAAATTGAATGTACGAATCATTATAAAATACAAAGAGCCTGCATTCCTTTAAAGGTTGTAGATGCTGCTTTTATTTAGCAGTGAGTGTATTGGCAAAACTTCTAATGCACATTGTTGAGATCAGGAGTAAATGGCTGTTGCATGTGTGATAAGCACTGGTATTTGGATTGACATGGAAAGCCCCTTGCAGGCAGCACCCTGGGTGCTCCCTGTGCCCTATCTCTTCGTCATGTGAGGGGAAGTGTTAAGAGAGTACTAAAGCAGCTCTGGAGTCATGGCTGGTTTTGTATTTTTGTATATTTGTATATTTTTTATTTGTATTTCTGTATTTCTATGTTCTCTTCTCTAGATAAACTATCACATCAGAAGCCATCTTTATGTTCATTTTTTTTTTTTCCATTCTGGTAAAAGCCCTGGATGAGAATAATTTAAAATATATATGGGAATATGCTTAAAACAAAAAACGTTGCAGTTGTCAGGTTTTAACATTGGGTAAACTATATTTTACTTAAATTGTGTGACTATCATTGCAGACACATGTGGAATTATGGCTGAAAATTTAAAGGCAAGAAGAAAAAAATATGTCAGGAAAATTCCAAGTCATGGTTACCAAAGCAACTATAATTCTTCCACACTTGTACTCTTAGTAGTGCTGTATGCTTCCCAGTGCCACCAAGCGCTGATGTGTTAATACATGCATGCAGCATAGCTGAGTTACTGAGGGAACCAAAGTTGTGGGGGATTTTAGATTAAAAATGTGTGCAGGTCTCCTAGCTCAGCAGTCAGACAAAAGCACAGGGTAGGAGATGTGCAGCCTTTCATGTGACAGAATATGATTATTTTCATGCTCCTCATAAAGAAAAGAAATTAAAATATTAGATTAAAACCAATAAATCAAAAACTGTCAGTTTGGAAAATGGGAAATGCTTTAAAGAAAAGGATCTAGCTGGAAGAGTGATGCACCCTTCCCACCAGCACGAGGCTGCCAAAGCCTGGCATTGGGAGGCAGAAACGATGTTGCCTGAGCTCTCCCGTTGGCAGAAGAACCATTCCTGACCAGTTTCTCCTCCTATGTGGTGCAGTGAGAGCTCCCCCTCCTGTTTTCTGCCTTACCTGAGCTTTCAGATAGTACCAACCTTCATTTGCATTTCAAGAGTGTTTTCAAAATCTGTGAGGAGCTATGAAGCCTGTGGCCAACCCTTCTGCGTAGGGGAGGAAGGCCTTTTAGCTAAGACAGAGAGTGACTCGACGGCATGCTGTGCCTTTGGGTGCTTGGAGCACTAAAACAGATGCTTGGGCTCAGTAAATACAAGACTGGCAGCGCCATTCAAAGAAACAGTTTACAGTTTTTGTACAAAAACACAGTCCCTCTGTCCAAGAAGGCAGTTCTTCATGTTTTATAACCAGAAAGCCTCTACTTTTTCAGACTTCCTCTATTTTTGAGCTTTTCTCAGTCAACAATCAACCCTGTACAGTATACAACTGTTTTCTTGCTGTGCCTTGCCAACAAAACCAAATAAATAGCTGTAGGAAAGGACATGATATGATGATGGGAAGAAAATCAGGGAGTTTGCAAGACTAGTTAACATGCCTGCTTCCTTGTATCTCAAACCCTTCAGTGGCAGCTTTATTCAAGCAGAGGCATTCCTTTTGCATTAGTCAGAAAATATGATTGAGTTTTATTCTAGCTTCATGGTTTTAGTGCCAGATAAAACACCTGATAGCGACAGCATTACTGATAGGATGGTACCTTATCTGTTGTAATGCAACTGCACAAGTTGAACTGTCAGAACTGTCTGAGTTTAGATAAGATCAGTTATTTATGTCATGTAGTCATTGTGATTTGAGTCCAGACATTAAAGTTGGATTTTCCATCCTGTCAGTTCAAAGTTTGGGAACAATCACAAGAAAATAGGCAACTTAAACTTGCAGACTGAGCCAGCGTTCTTCACACCTTTATAACTCAGTTTTTTGGTGGGCGAAGAAGTCAGATAATCTTCTCTAGTGTGCAGCATATCCTTCATGAAGATGATAGGTTTTATCAAATGTTGAAATTATTGTTTCATGCTAATAAACCAGAATTTGTTTACTCTACTCTTTAGACTTCCCCTGTAGATATATAATTCTATAGAGAGGTACCAGTTAATCACCCAGCCAATGTGACCAATTTCAACTTTGTCTTTTTATCTGGATTTTGGGTTCCTGAAGAGAAATTGGGAAAAGTTATATTGATGTCATGGATGCTGCGTAATATCTAAAATGCCCTTTAACTTATTGCTGGAAATAGATATCTGATGAACAGTGTTGGCCTTTTTGACCATGATAAGCAGATTCCAATAGTCTGAGACAGGTTACAAACCTTGTATCTGTGCTTGTAAGGCAGGAAGTGATTCATTGTCAGTACATAAGTGCATTTGCTAAAGGGTGCTTCATTCAAGTGTCATAATCACCTTAATGCTTCTTAAATCAGCCTGGGATACCTTCTTCAGAGCAGCTCTTCATGCAAAGTGGATCACCTATTGCCATCCACGTTTAAAAATGTTTAAATAACAATTGTTTGATGCCTTGTAACAGGTTTCCCTCCCCTTGATTTATTTTTGGGCACAGCCTTGTTCTGTTTCTTTTTGAGCAGCATAGTAGAATTAATTCCATAAATAACTTGACACTTTTGTGTAGCATATCTAGCAGTCAGATTTTTTTTTTTTGTTTCCAGTGAATATATTCTTGTGTGGGTTACTTGCTGTTTTTTTTGGTGACTTTTGAGTGAAGCCACAGTAATTTGATATTAATTTAAATGTTTAATTAAGAATGTGTCTATGGGAGTGAAGTATCCTACCCTAGCTAATTATTCACAAGGGCGTCTGCATTCTATGTTAATGAGTTATAACACACAAAAGACACAAAATAGCTGAATATCAAAGCTGCTGTAAGTGAATATGCAAGTGATTTAAAAGCAGAAAAGCCCTGTACAGCACTTTCTCAATGTGTAGATAAAAAAGAAGGTGCGCGTGTGGCTTAAAGCCGTAATAAAATATGAATTCATGTCCCTAAATGTCAGTACAGTGAGGAAAGACTTCAACTATCCACAAATCAGTGGATAGCACATACCTATGACAGCACAGACATAAAGCTGATAGAGCTATGCAAATGTGGAGGTGGTATTATCAATTTCCAAAGGGGATAGGTCACTCTTCTGAATGGGTAAGAAATTTAGACAACCTGGATATACTTTAGGGAAACCTGCAACAAAACTGCTGCTAGAATCCTTATTTTCATTTAAATATTTGGGTTAACAGTGAAAACCACCATAGAAAGGCCTGTGCAAGGACACACCATGCCTAGAGTGGAATATTGAAAGCTGCTGTCTGTTTTTCAGTTTGACCTTAATCTGGTCCTTCATGTGTGTCTGCCACCTTGCAATCACACTGATCTGACGTGTTGGGCAAGAGCAGCAATTTCCCACAGGCCTTCAGCAAAGTCTGCCTAAAGCAGTGGCTTGGGAGCTATTGTGGCAACCTGCGTGTTTCAGAAAAATCCCTGATTTTTGCAATTTAAGAGCTTTAAAGTTTTGTAAACTTATTTAAGAGGGACAATATCTAGCCCATTTCTGATGGCATTGACAAAAATAATAGTACTTTTTGTTATGTTGACCTAGAGCAGGCAGTTATTTGATGTATTTTTGTGAAATCACTGTAAAGGATATGGGAGTGTTTATGTTCCCCTGGTGTTTTATTTGGTCTGTAGACCATTATAGGACTGCTTAGTGACCATGGAGCAATTTTCTGTTTGTTGCAATGACATTGATTAGATTGTGAATCTATCTGTTGCACAGGATTCTATACCACAGAAAACGGCCCTTCAGAATGCCTGACATCTTCTATAAATCTAAAGATATAATATAAATAGAAAATATGAGTTGTGCCTAGAATACACAGACAGTAACAGTTCACCTGGGAAATACCTTCTGACAGATTCACTGATTGGTAAATTGCTGATGGGCTTAGAGAATAGTCAGGGACCAGTGGTGTAGAAAAGGAGGAGTTTGCTTCTTTTGAACTTTAAAATGTTTGTCCTTTAGGGCCATTTAATCATAAATTAGAAGTGTTTGTTTTTAAAAAAATCTTGTTATAGATAAAGAATGTTTACTTTTCTTTTATAAAAATTATTTCCTATTATATCAGTCAATCTTTATAGTAAAGTGTACTAACTTTCCATGTATGTGTGTGTATATATATATATATAAAACAAGTTTACATTACATTATACTGTAATGTATAGACAGGCAGTGGAATTTTACTAGAGGCTCTGGTATTGTTCATGCTTAAGTAAAACAGTGTAGAACAGAGCCTAGCCCTGGAAACAAAGACTTTGCTTAGTAGAAACCTGTGAAGAATAAAGGATATCCCTGGACAGCCAAAATATCACCAGAATCCTGTCCTTGCTAACATGTCTTTGAAACATTCTCAGCATTGTCTGACATCATAGATAAGTAGCTATAGCAATACTGACATCTGGATCAACAGACATATCAAGAATGCTGCAGGAGCATAGTTGCTTTGCAAAGTTTTATTCTAAGCAGTTATCAGTAGTGTGGGTGCTAGTACTTTGTCAATTTGTGTTGTACCTGAAAATTTGAAGAGTATAATAACCTTTTGTAGAATCACATTTGAGGTGCCCCAGTTTGAATTTGACATCTCATATACCTGAATGAATATTTGCTCTTGCAATTCTACACTTTGAAATCTAGTCTCTTTCTCTGGTTGCCATGGATTAGTTGTGAATTTTTGTGACAGTTTCTGCTTATCTCATCATATATTGTTTTCTCACCTCATTGTTTCTTGTCTTTCACTGCTTCTCACATTATTTGTCTTTTTTCTCTCCATTTCTTCTTCATTGTTTCTGCATTGCATTGTCCTTTTACAGTTTCCAGTGATTTTTAATTCTTCTTTTCCCTTCAACCCCTTCTTCATTGCTTCTTTATTTTTCTCATACCTCAAAATGTTCATCTTCCACCTTCTTTCCTTCTCTTTCCTTATCAAGATGTTAATCTCTTCTCTCTAGATCCAATAGCCTCTATCCTCTCTCTGTGAACTTGTTAATTTTTCATTTCTTCCCTATGGTTACAATGTTCAAATATGCTTCCATGTGCATCTAAGAGATGAAAAATCCCTCAGTTCTCTCGGTGCTAATTATGAACCTTCTTACTGGTGCTTTCTACCCTTCCAGCAGAAGGTACTTTGTGTGTGCACATAAAGTTACACAGACCAACAAGACTGGCTCATAATATTCCTCTGCACATTCTGATTCAAACAGTAAATCAAATATGTATTGAGGGTTGAGAGGGATAATATTAGGCTCTTTTTTCCACCTCCCCTTTTGAAATAGCATCTAACCTTTCTGGCCTTCTTAAGTAATATGTTCTTGAATAAATCAAAGCAAAGAAAAAGCATGTAGATGGGGGAGTGAGATTGGATATATATTACACAAAAGAACAACAAAACCAAATCCTGGTCTTTTCTACTGAGACAACACTGGATCTGTGATTAGTTTCAGGGTTTTTTTTTTTTCCTAGACATGTGAGCTACTGTGAGTGAGCAAGGCTTTCAATATTCTACATGCATAGAAGACATTTTGTACAATTTTGACTTTGGGTTGTACTTTGCTATGTACGTGTTTTCTCAATGATGGAATTATTGACCTTGAAATTCAGTTAATGTTGAAGAAAAAATATTTTTTTCCTTTTTTATGATTATATTTTAGTCAGTCTGTGTGGTCTAAACATCTGTTCATTTAGCATTATCTGTTGAAATCATCTGAGAATCATGAAACTCAAGGCTAAGCTGTTGAACCAAAATCTGATTTTTATTCTGAACTTCTAGGAACTAATACTTGTGCAATTAGTTGCCCCCAAATGGTAAGCAGATCAGAAACAAAAATATCTTCAAAGGGCTTTAGACATACTAGCAGAAACTTACAGTAGATACTGATACACTGATTCAAATGTCAGAGGTCTCAAAAAGTTGCTGCTTGAAAGCTGCTTGAAGCTGGCAGGGCACATTGGTTTGCCGTATAGCTACAGTGATTTTTATTCTGTGAACATATGCTATTGGATTTTGCCCCTAAAATGATTCTTACTGTGAATTTTGATGAACTCTTCTCCAAAAGCTGTGTGACATCTGTTAATTATGACATATTGACAAACTTGTCCATATAGGCTACAAGATGATGTAGGAGCTTTCACTGCCATACCTGTAGTTTGTTTGTCTATGAGATTTGCTAAAACCCAACACAGATCCTGGGATTAAGATAAAAAATATAGGGTTGGCAGCACTGGGTAAGGTGTGGGAAGTCTGACTTTGAAAAATTATGAACATTCATGTTTTCTAAAAGCACCATTTTTCCTGTTCCATGGTGGTGATGAATTATAGGAGCCAGAGGTCATAGAGGACAGTCTGACAGCCTCAGCCTGCCTTTCAAGCTGACAGAAAACAGTGTGTGCACTGTAAGCATTGTATTGCCTGATGTTGATCATGCTCATTTCCCAGTGCCTCAACAGAAAGATAAGGGTCCTCAACTTCTCTAGGGTGGTAGATTTCTTCCTATAAGCCCAAATGTGCCAAACAGTAGCTCTTCAGGCCTTGCTGCAGAGCAAGGATTGTAAACTGGTTGCAGGATGGGAGCCATCAGGATTGCTGGTTCCTCAACAGCCCCATTTGGGTCCTGTTACAGAGCTCTTATGCGCAGGCTTCATCTGAGGCAACTCCCAGAATGTACCAGCCCATGGAGGTGATGCAGCCGTAAGCAGATCTGTCACAGCTTTGGCTATGATTAGTTGATGCGATGAAGCATGAAATAGCATTTGCTTTCTGTGCTACAGCTATCAGATGGTGTGCCCTTCTTATTGCTCCAGAGGTATGATAAACAACTGTATTTCATGAACTGGCATTTCCAAAGAGGTCTTGCTTGTTGAACCGAAGCCCATTAACATGAAGTTTAACCAGCAATGACATATAAAACTCTAAACTAATTAATTCTAATAGTGAAAACCCACCTTAAGAATGATTTGATGCCTGGAGCATTAAAATATCCCATACTTTAGTTAAATTTTCTGTAGCCCTGCTTACCCTAGTGGACATAAAATTTTGACTTTTATTTAAAATGGGATTACTTACAGGTGATCATTAGTTAAAGACAAATTATATAAGAAATACAACTAAAAAAAATCTCTTCAGTATGATGGCAATAACTAAGGGTCTGTAATAGTTGAAAGATGCACCTGTAAGTAAATAAGGAAAAAAAAGAAAGAAATCTTGTTTCAATTGGCTGATTTTAACAGAAGCACATTTTAGAGAGATAGGAGGTTTTGTCCCCGCCAACAAATTATTGCAATGAGCTTTGTTTTCAGAACACAAACTCTTGGACAAAATCCTTAGCACTGAGCAGACTTGCAAATTATGTTTTCAGGATTCCATCACTATCATTTGAATCACACTGAGTGCTTGTTTAATTTTGAAATTTCTCTTTTGAATTAAAAGCTACTCTTGTTTTCGCTTAGGGAATGAGTCCATTAAGGGGATTGCAGCAGCAATCAACTTCACCTTTTTCTGGATAATGTACTTATCAGTTGTCAAATACAGATAGGATACTACAGCTTGAGCCTCTGTTATATGCACTGTTCATCCTTGGTTTTGGGGAAGGACTACTTTTGTTTCAGTACAGAAATTCAGTAACAAAATCTGATGACATATTCACATAGAATAATTTATTTACATAGATTGCTGCCCCTTGCAGTCTGCTAATTTTCTGTCAGCTTCACTCATGTTTCTCCTAGAGTGAGTCAATTATATAAAAGTTACAGTGAATATTCATCAAATTATTTGTTTTAATATTAAAGTAATGTACAGCACAGTAACTTCTTATCTGCTTAAATTCCTGTAGTGTGAATCCTTCCAATTTTTTCTCTTTATATGATATAGGACTTGCTGAGATGATTACATTAATAATGCATAACTATAAAAATTAAAGTGCATCATAGAGAACATACTAATAGGTTTAATTGATTTAAATTTGTAAATGGGTGCCAGCAATCAGAAGCCAGGTGCAAGTCTGACTTCAAATGAACTGATAGTGACAACAGTGCCAAAATCATTGGCAAGATTAATAGTTCTGGTGTTGAAGAAAAAAATAGTTAAATCTTAGGGAGTTACTTAAAATTAGACTTGAAGAAAAATGTGAACTACATGCAATGGACTTTTACACTTATCCTTTTTATTGCTGTTGAGTTTAAACATCAATTTAGTAGTTTCACCCTTTTCTATTTAATTTCTTTTAAAATTTAGTTTCATACTTTAAGATTTAAAACTGATTGATGAGTAAGACTAGTTTTATCCTATGCAGATGGTGAAATTAATTTTCTAAAGAACTAATTTAGATTTCAAAGCATCAGAAAAAGAATGAATATTTAGCACCACTTAAATTCAGGACTCTGCCATTGTACATTGATAATCTTTCTGCTTCTAGTTGTTCTCCAAAAGCAAGGGGAAATGGCAATATCCTTCACCTTAAAGAAAACAGAGCATTTACAAAGCTTGGCTGTCATTGACACTCAAGTATTTTTGTTTTATTAACAAGAAATATTTTTAGAGATCTAGGGTCAAGATTTTATCTATTTGATATTTGATTTAGAGTTGCACTTTAAGGCAACTTTGCACTTGAAAGTGACTTTGAACTTCCTAACTTGTGTATGTGCTGCTGTTAAAATTTAGTCACGAAGATAATATTTTAAAATCAACTAATTATGAATCTTCAAATGTAAAGCTTACTGCTGCATAGTAGATTTCTTTTAAGTTTGCTCCTCTCTAGATTGTACCCTGTTCAATATAGTGTATGAAGAGTGGAAACTTGCGGTCTGGAAATGAAGATGTTGTCAGCCTTTTTCTGTCCACTTCAGATACTATGATTCGAATACTTTTTTTTCATGCAGACCTCTTCTTAAGATTTTGTATCATATCAATAACATTGAGAAACCTACTCTTTGTTAATGGTAACCCTTGTTTAGGGGTTTTTATTCCATTGTTTTTTGTTTTCCTTTATATTTTCCCTGTCTGTGCTGTAGCATAGTCCTTTAGAAAACTTGTCTAGAATCTCTGCAGGATGCAGGGCAATACCAATATCTTAAATGTAGAGACCTGAAAATAAAAATGGAGACTTGTGGAAAATCATGAAGGAAACTGAATCCACATTTTAGCACATAACTGTATACATCAGCTGGCTACTATCCATGTCCTCATTTCCTGAAAATGTAAATTTTAGACAGGAGGCTATGCAGATCATGGACAAGATTATAGTCTATTGAGATTCTTGTGGCTTTTTGTAGAAATCTTTATAATTCAGCACTCTCCCTTTTACAAGGGATAAATCAGTACAAAAGTCCACTCGGTGAATTTGCCAAGTACTTGACCCAGATGTGCCTTGCTATGCAGAGGTAAAGCAAGAATTCCTTTGAAGAAAATGAGAGGGGAAAAGAAGTGAAAATAGAGAAGAGAATCCAGCAAAAACAAATATTAGAGTAGGCATGTTAAATATATCTTGAAATTTGGTGGTTCATTAATGCTTGAATGATTGGCCTGCTTCACTCAGGCTTTGTAAGCTGCCTGAGAAGCTGGATGCATGCAAGTGATGGGTGGAATTGCAGAGTGGTAGGAATGAGGATGGGCTTTTAAAAACTGGTAGTGAATGTCGGAACAATACATTGTCTCTCAAATCCTGTAGTCTTTAGTTAGATCCTTCACCACTACAGGAATAGGTCTCTGTTAAAATGTTGTGGGCTATATTGCTATTTGATTCCTTTGTTTGCTCTCTTGCTTGTAATGGGGCTGCAGGGAGGAAGGCAGCTGCCCATTTATCTTGTCCTGGGGGCCATGTGCCAGCTTCAGTGAAGGCTCTGGAAGGAGGATGATGGCTTGCTCCCAAGGGGAGAAATAAATGTACAGGAGAATACTAATTCCTGGGAACAGCAAGGAGGAAACACATGGGAAGCAGCTGGGGCGACTTTCTATGTGGTGCCTTTGGGTCTCAAGAGAGCCTGGTTGGGGAGGTCGAGAGGAGCAAGAAACATCAGACAAAGTGTAAGCATAAACAAAAGGATCTTTTTGGAAAAGGCAGGCTGAGCAGGGGAGGAGAGAAGTGTCTCTTCCTGTTATTCTGTTTGACAGACAAGAGAGGAGTTCTCTCTCTTTTAAAAGGCCCTACCTTTTATTCTAATAAAACCCAGCAAAGGAGTCTCAAAGCCCTTCTTTTCTTCTTTGGGCTGCTGAGTGTAAGAAAATGTGTAGTCTAGGTCATCTGAAAGGTCATGACTCAGTCAGAAACTCACAGGGCAAAGATTCCCTATTTTTGAGACCTGAATCTCAAGGTTCAAATGACTTCAACATATTGCAAATGGTGGTGACAAAATTATCTATGGGAACCATACATTATTAATGAACAGTTGATTCAAATTATATTTTATTGCTGTATCAGTTATTTATCTAGGAATGTACTTAATTCACATCAGGAAGTAACATTTTCTTAATCTTGCCCCTGAATGGATTTTCTTCTTTTCTAACTGAGGCTTGGCTAAATGGGTAAAAAATAAAAGGTGCTTGATAGTAAATATTAGTAAACTATGTGTGTAGTGGGAGATAAGCTGATGTTTGAAAAAATACACCAATTAATTACACTTCAACTGATGGTGATGAGACTATAGAGGGTTGATATATTTACCTGCAGACTCCCGTTTTCTTGTCTACAATACACAAGAGAAAGAAAATTGAAAAAATATTCCACAAACACATTCTTTTTTTTATATTTCCTCAGAAGTCTGTCAGATTTATTTTTAATATAGTAGAGGCAGTTGGATTATATATGCTTTGTGTCTCGCTTGTCCTTTTTGCCTAGTGATGTTCAAATAAGAATTAGTAACTCAGTCTGTTTTGTTTTTTTTCTTTTTTAACCAAAATTTTTATTCAAAGGGGGTTGAAAAACATGAACACTAGTCATGAATTCATCATTATCAGATTATTCTCTTGTGCATTCTGTTTAAGGCACAGGCAGAACAGAATTACATTACTGGCCTTGTTAAGCAGCACCCTATTATTGGTATTATTAATATTATTTTCTGGTGTACTTAATTGTAATTTTCATTACAGGTTTTATGAGGTGTGGATTAAAGGTAAAAATCTCTGGAGTTGAACTGCCAATAGTCATGCTGTAGGTTTCAATTATAGAATAATTTCTCCATTTATTCTGCTTAATTTTAGGAAGCAAAGGTCACAGGAATAAATTTTCTTTGTATGAATAAACACTGGGGAAATTGAGTACCCAACTATTATCATATGAGATGACAGTCAGTTCTATCAATCTAGATGTTTGCAGGTCATGGTGATGGCAAATCTGTTCAGTTTTATTAGCAATGATGCTAACAGTCAAAAATTTTAAGGGAGCTTTTGAAAGTACTCTCTCTGGGGATGGTTGCTCCACTAAAACCACTGCAGAATTTGTAGGCCTTAGCATGAATGCAGATCAATGCTGAACATTTTTGTGAATTTCTTCTTTCTTTTTCTAGCAGTATGGGAAGGAATAGAGTAGTGAATGCTACAGATGTGTGGAAGCTCCTACAGATTCTGTCTAAGACTGCATCAGTAATGTCCTTTCAGCTCTCTGCCCAATTTGACTCACCCTTGATTTAGAATTAAGCTATTTTCTTACTAGAAAAGATGGGGTGGGTTGGTTGTTGCTTTTAAATTGTTGACAGCCTCCAAGGAATATCCACAGCGTAAGAATAGCGCAGGATGTTGTTACATTTCAGTATTTTAATCAAAGGTAATGGGGAATTGCTTCTTTGGGTGTCTGGAAATCCTCCTCTGCTTCTGCTTCACTTGAATGTTAAGCAATCCTGTAGACATTGTACTTGCTACCTGTAAGTTCCACAGCCATTGATCATATGAATGTGACCCGTGGAGCGCCGTGATGTCAGAAGACTCTTCAAGTGCATTCTACAGCAACTGTTCAGCTCCTTGGAACTGGAGGATGCCACATAGCGCCAGTGTGTCTGAGCTTGGAGAAGGGGGTAGCCAGGGCAGGTTGGGGTGCCCTTGGAGGCCTTTGGAGCACAACCCGGCAGGACTAGAGCAGTGTGGCCTGACTTTGAATTTTGCTTCGCTAGGTGCAGGGGGTCAGACCAGGCAGTCTCCATAGGTCTTTTCCAGTCTGAGCACTTCTATAATCCTATGACTTGGCCTAGAGCATGCTTTGCCCACTTCTCCTTGCCCTCTATTCTGCCTTCCCGTGTATTTCTTATCCTGTTTCTTTGGCTGAGGAAAGTATCCACATCAGAACCACCAGACTGGAACTACAAGTCTAAGTCTGTTATCTCAGTTAGCTGTGCTGTGAATGCTGTTTCAGCATTATGGACACACATACAGAGAGGTTTGTAGTGGCTAATGGAATACAGCTGAATGAAAATACATGATGTTATATAAAGACTGATACTTAGGAACATGGACAAGCATAAATGATAAAAGGCATCCAGTTTTTCAGATGAAAAGCTATAACGGAGATCTGTCAAGATGAAGCCTTAGGGTAGGAAATGAAGAACAGTTTTATTCCTGTATATAAATAGAATTCAGAGCTCCCAGACACTGTGAAGTAAAAAGGCATAGATTTGTAACTTAGATGTAAAGGAAATGTGGGAGATTTATGTCCCTACACTAAAAAATTTCATATATATAAGCCAGCCAACCATTTTTGTCGAATGGGAGGGGAATAATTATTCTTTCTGGGTGATGTTCTATAAAGGAATGTGCTTATTCAAACTAGATTAATCTGACAGAAAATGAAAAGCTTTGCCTTTTTTGTCTCTATAAAAATCTGGTTCCTTTTTTAATGGTGACATTTTAAGGGAAGAGAAAAAAGTTAGCAACTAGTAGCCAAAAAAGCCCCAACAAAACCCAACCCAAACCTCCAAACCAAAAATCTTCTTTTTTGGTAGGGGAAGGGGGGAATTGTAATTAACTTTATGTGTTTAAACTTAAAAAAATAATAAATCCAGAGAAAAAACCTGAAAGAATTGTAAATAAAACCTCATTGTAAAGTTTCAAGAACTAAAGTTCTTGAATCACCTAAACTAAAGTTTTGAATTGTTTTTGTGTCTGGATGGATATCCTCATCTTTGTTGAGTATTATTTTAGTTTTCCTCTGAATTATTGAAATATAAATTCATTTACGTATAGCTGGGATGGGAAAAAAGAGATTTTTATGAAAGATGGACAAGATCACAGTAACAAAGGTGATGTCTGGACTCTTAACAAGTGCTCTTAAGTAACTGCAGATGAGGCCAGGCCAAACAACTTGGTGAGAACCTATGTAGAGTATTTTAAAATCAGACACAGCTGCTTTCCCTTATTTTCATAAGGGCAATTTTAATAAGACCTTTCCAGTCCTTAGGTTTTTCTTGCTGGTCATTGTCATTTGACATCTCATTTCTGTATGTGTTTGTTGTAAGGGGCAGGTTGCTGTTGCCAAACTTAAGCATAGGGGTAAATTAGTCACTCTGGAAAGAGATCTCTCTGTTTAGGGGTTCTCCTGTTACTATCAGAGCCTCTACACTTTTGTTTTGCTGTACAGTACAATTTTCATGCTTCTAGACTTTTACATAACTATATTGTTTTTGTGTCTGAGGAGTCAGTTCTAGCTGGCTTTCCTAGAAAATTGTGTGTAGTTCATTATGACCTTTATTTTCATGTAAGAGTCGCTAGAGGGAAAAGTGCTTTTTACCAAGATGTTGCACTTTTTTCCCCTGTGCCTATATTTCTGAATCTAAATGTGTAAAAATGATTATTTTTTCAAGGTTTTATGGATGTGATTCTTTGATGCATTTCTTTCCTCTTTGAGGTGATACCATACACTAGGCATACCAGCAGAGACTGGATATTACTGTGCATCATGGGGAAATTACATTTTATTATAAACATAACTCATCCCTCATGACACCATGTTCAGACTCTTTCTTTTGTGCTACTTGAGTGTGAGCCTCACTGTGCAAGTGAAATCTATGAATCAGAATATAAATAGCTCTGAAACTGTTTAGAAATGGAAGGCATCAAGCTAATAAGTTGTAGTTGTTAATAAGTGAGTTTAGTATGTAATAGGTGTTAAAGTGTCCTTATTGTTAGTTTAGATAGGCTTTAGTGGATGCTGGCAAGGTCTGTTGCTACCTCATATGTATAAAAAGCCCCAATTAGATTAGTGGGGAATTATGTTAAAAGAATGAACATCTTCAGTTTGGAGGAGACATGAAAGACTTCATGTGACTTCCTTGGAAGCTCTAATGAGAACTCTTTCAGTGATCCCTGTGATCTGGGGAAAGGAGAGAAGGAGGAGTGTGTAAATATCCGTGAAGAAGTGATAAAAATCTCTTTCTGAATTCTCTAAATAAAACTAGCCATATGTTTAGAAATAATTTTATCAACTTGTTCCAATGTGTTTCCTGACAGACTGTATCTTAAAAGTGGAAATGCTCTCTTATACTTTAAAAAGATGAATTTCTTAGAATATAATTTCATTTTTTAATGGAAATGGCACTCTTCTAATATAATATTTCTCAACTTTATATTTTTATTAGTAATAATTTTGAGCAGTTTTAGAAAGTATTGAGCTTTCTTACTGTTTCTTAGTGTTTTAAAATTTATGATTAACATAGTTACCATTGTACATAGATGACACTTCGATTGTTATAGCTATAATTCATTGTCAGAGCCCACTTTAATATTTTATTTGTACTTTGGATAAAAGGAGAAAATGCATTTATAAAACCTCATATCAATTATAATTTACCTTACTTAGAAGGATTGAGATGTGCAGGTAATATATGACAAACATTTATTAAGTGCCTTTTTCTGTCTTTTACTTCTCCTGAGAAGTCATTTGCTGTCATCTGCATGGCAGCTGTGATCACTGTTATAGAAAGTATTTCAGCATTCTCACTCTTCAAAATGTTTCCATGAATCTGACAGTTGGTACCCAAATAAAGTCATTTCCGAAAGCAATGGCAGAGAAGAGAATGTGCTGCTGCTATTACTTTTGAAGAGAAGATTTATTTTTAAACTCTGATCAGCCTGCTATTATGTGCATGCTGGTTTTACCTTGTTATTAAAATATCACAATGGGGATCAAATTCAGCTGTGAAGAACAACCATGGGATTTGTATGTAATTCTATTGCTTAAAAGTATGGTATAGTAATAGTCACCTGACGAAAAAAATCCCCACAGTCTAAGAATTTATTCAGCTGTATAAAGATGAAGCAGGGCTTAAATATTCGTAGTTTTTCATTTTTAATTTTATTAAGAGATAGAATGGAAATGCAATTATCTGGGTCAATTTTTCAGGCACATGTGAAATGTGCTAAATGCAAGTGGTTTGGGAAGGTATCTCACCCCTATATACACAGGGCTAAGAGGCATTTGGTTAGCTCTCACACAGCATGTGGTGGCTGAAGGCAGTTCTAGTTGATGCTGACAGTGACAGCCCCATCAGGGCTTTTGTTGGCATGTGAACTGAGATGACTTTCTGTCCCACATATGTATTTCTGCAGTATGTAAAAGAGACTAAAATCCACTACTTTATCCTTTCTCTGTGCTGTTTCCCTATTCTTTTGTGTTACATAGATTTATATTTCAGTAAGCTGCCCTGAAACATGTGGAAGTTATTTAGGTTGCCATTTTATAATCCAGGAAATGACCATTTCTTTACGAGAGGGAGTAAGAGATAAGGAGGGATGTGAAGCTCTAATTCCCCAATGTTCTTGTAATCTTCAGAGGAATAGCTATGATAACATAATAAGCAAAGCAATGTAATACTTCATCTTCTGTGTCACTGGCTATTGCACTGTCTTACTTCCTTTGCTTGCTAACTGCCATGCAAAAAACTTGATTAAGGTACTCCATAGCCTTTTGGCACCTTTTAAGGAGTAAAGCAGGAGGATTTTTCTCTTAAGGAAAGATGTGGTAAATGTACTGAATGTAATGAATAACGGCTGAGGCATGGCTGCCTTAGCCTTCAGAAATTGTATTTGTGTGGGGGAAAGCATCATTCCCAGTCAAATAGTCCTTTTCTTTCCCTTGTGGCATTCACATGCCTAGATGTTCTAGTGAACTGGGACAAATGGGAAAGCTATTGTTTTGGTAGAACAGCTTTGATCCAGCTCTCTGTGAAGTCTGTGGAAAGAGTCCAACTGACTTTCCTGGGAAATACAAAGTGGATGAAAAATGCAGTCTATGGGAAGCAAAGCTATTGCATTTTCCTTTTCAAATTTAACTGAGACATATTAAGCATTTCTGTGCTCCAGTTTTCTTCAGAGAGCAATAACTTTTGTCACCCTCCTTCCCTCTTCTGCCTACAGAAAATCTGGTTTTGCTGGTGTCTTGTTCAATTGGGTTTTTTTAATGCAAGTGTGATGATACAGCATATACCTGCCTCATTTGCAGCATGACTGTGTGCTCTTTTAAGATGAAAAGGCCTCATTCAAGTTGTTAAATAGGGGAAAATGTTAACATAAGCTGTATTCTTCTCTCTACCTTATTCCAGTGGCTTAAGACTAGGTTGGGAACTGTCAGTTCTAACTATTGAAAAACCATCTAACCATTCTTTCCCTGGGTTAACAGAAGTGTAGCTAAAAGATGGCTGTAGACAGTACTTCCTGTCTGAAAATGTAGACTGTGCTTGTGTGTGACAAAGTGGGACCCAAATATAAGCATCCATTGCCTAGAATATGGCACTTCACACAGTGGACACAAAACTCCATATTATCTTCCTAGCTGAGCAAGGTGGATCTGAAAGCAGTGTGGACCTCTGACTGACTATCTCTTTCAAGTGTGTGATTGCTTGTGTTGCTTTATGATCTCAAAGGTCTTTTCCAATCTAGCTGATTTTGTTATTCTGAAAATGAGGACTTGAGGCTTGAGGATTATGCAGGCGGAATGCTTACATGTACATGGACTGAGCCCTCTTGATCTTTTTTGTCAACAAGCTCTTGAACTGTTCCTGCCTATCATTTTCTGAAGAGGCAGGGAGGGAGTATGAAAGTCAGCAGAGTGTAGCTGTTCTTTTTGGCCTTGCATTCTCTTGCTGTGACTAGTATGCTCCCAGAGAGAGCAGAGAGGATGAAAGGAAGGGTACCAGGTGTGCTTTCTCCTTACTACTAGTAGGCTAGTACCAGGCAGGTAGCTGTAAAAAGTCTCAACCTTAGAATAAGAAATGTCCGGCATTATATTATAACACATACTGCTAGTATGTGTATTTGTTAGGCATAGGATAGGCATATTTCTGTGATACCTTCTAGTTCATCAGATTCCCAGCCTGCACTGGCCCAAGACTGAGAACCCCTGGGCAATGCTCTTGTTGGTGCTCATTATGAACCTGAAACACAGCAGACTTCTCTTGCCAGACATGAAACTAGATGGCTCCACAGGTCATGTGTGTGATCTCATTCATCTGCAAGACTGTTATGTGCAGATACCATACTTTGAAAGAGCTGGAAGAAGGGAGAATACCTCTACCAGGTGAAGATACCACCTTTCCTAACCTTCTCTCCTCATTCCCCCTGCTTCAGTGCTGTAGTTTAATGTGATGGGTTTAACACTGAATTTCACTAAATGCTGTAGTGAGAATTGCTGGACAGCTCTCTAAAGAAGGCAGTGCATGGAAGTTCTTGTTTCCTACACAAGAATGTTTAGTGAACCTTTCCCTTATTTATTTTTATTTGTAAGGCCTGGGTATTTAGTTTTACTTTAAGGAAAAGTTAAAATCCAGAATACATAGTATTATCAGTTGTTAACTTATTGAGTTACTAGAAACACTACTTCATATGTGACTTCCAAACATCTTGGGGATGATGTGGAGTGAGAGAACAGCTGTGAAAAGGTCAGTCTTGGCATTATCATAATTAACTTACTTTCATTTGTTGACTAACAAATGTTCCTATCACCTGGAGACAGGGATGTATTGCAAACAAATGATAAAATGACAGAAGAAAGTGACCTGATAAGGCCTGACAACAGATTTGTTAAATACCTTCTCTGTAAAGATTTGTCTCTGTTTATCTTAAGTAATTTCTATGTGTATAGATAAAACACAGTGGTGAAATTGGGAAAAGGGAATTTCCTCTAACTTTCTTTTTAAGTGTGCCACTTAAATGAGAATATAAGGAAGGACAGAAAAAGCTATATGGAAGAGACAGTTTTGGAGGAATCAATAATACGCATTTCCTGTGAGTCTCAAAAGGGAGAGCCCTTTTGTCTTAACCTTCACAGGCACCTTCACCAACTGCACTCCCTTTTTCTGTTTCGTGGCCTGCTTCTTACAAAGGTTTTGTCAAGGTCTTCTCTAGATTCTCTGAACAATTTCACAGCAGATTTAGAAGTTCTTCAAGGCTTGGTGAGTGACCCCTGAAGCTGTTGCACTAGATAGTACCATAGATTAAAGGACAAAACCCCCTACTTTATAGTATTAAGACATGTAAAATTGCTTGTTCTCCATTATGCTAAACTTCCTGTTAACCTCAAAGTATCTGAGAAGTCCTGCTAGTAGCTGATATGACTGGATCAGGTGGGTTGGGAACCTGGGGTTCTGATGTGTGTGACCACTACAGGATACCTATTCTGGTAAACAAAGCAACATGAAAAATGTGAAGATTTGAGGACAGTCTAGCTACAGGTTATGGTCTTTGAGGGCATGGCACCCTGAAAGGCACAGGCCAGTATTGCCTACAGTGTGAAAATGCTTGCTGGCTCTTTGTGCAGTTTTCTAATTTGTCTCCTTTGAGGAGAACTTTGACCATTTGCTTCAGTCTCTTAAGATGAGGTGCAAGAGTGTATTTGGCGGCCAATTAAATAAGGTACCTTGAAAGAAGCAACACCTCGAACTGTAGAGAAATTATAGGTACTACCATTTGTTGTCTCTTAAGTTGGGAGGCTTCTGTTTTCAAATGAGTTCTGTAAGTGGGTACAGATGTTGGACAACATGGCCAGATGTAACTGCAAGTTCTGTAAGCTGACATCATGAAGAGCTTCTACTGTTGTCATGGGTACAAGTGTGTGGCTTTATTTCTTCCCCAGTAAGTTTCTGATATTATCTTTGCCTACTATTTAATTTTAATTTGATTGTATTGTTACTAACTGTGGTTCTTCTCTTGAGAATAACAAGTATGAGAAAGACTTGGTCTTTAAGACCATTTGGTGGCAATACAAGAGCCTGCTTAAAATGATTGATGTCTTACCTATCACTAAGCATCTAAATTGGAGGGTTTTAGAGACTTTTTCATTAAACTAGGCTATATAAATTAAATTATTTTTGTATTTTCCTTGTTCTTGTACATAGAATTCATCTGTATTTAAGTGGTATATAACATCTGTTTAAAAAATTAAATAGAAACATTTAGAATTTGCATGAAGAAAAGTTGTTTGAGGGAAAGATGTAATTTTTAGATTACCTTACCCAAATAAACAGATTTTATTATAAATTTCATTTTCTCTTTATTTTCTGAGCTGACTTATGATTCAAGTAGTGTTTGAACTGAGGCTTTAGGGATTTCCTGAATACACTACTACAAATGACTTTCAACAAGTTAAACTTCTGAGAAACTAGCCAAAAAATAAAAGCTTATATTTACTGCTACTTTGTAAATCAAATTGTTCCTACTGTGTAACAGAGATTTTTAGTAGGTGATAATGCAGGTTGGATGGGTTTTTTATTATAAATTATTTTAATTGTTTTATTTTCAATTTTGAGAGCCTAATTTCCATTCTACTTAACATGTTTCCAAAAGCATATAGTGACATAGTTATAATGTATTTAGGGGTGGGGGAGGAAGGAAATTAACAGGATAAACTTCTAATGACTTACAACTTGCTTGAACTCCTTTTATTTAAGAAAGGGGAATGCAAAGTTCTAAATTGACCTCCTTTCATAACACCTGTTTATTCCAGAATCACTTAACATAGGTCCCAAATAGTTCTTAAACATCAAAAAATATTCGGATGAACAACTTTCAGAGCAGATTTTAGGACTTTCCAGTTTTGGTGATGAAGCCTTTCTAAGAAGTCTGTTTGCCTTGTGCCAGTCCTGAGTAGTTTACCATTTGTTCACTGACATGGTAGAAGTCCTATAGGCATTGGGCATCTGAACTGCAGCCCAAAGCTTGAAAAAAGCTGGGTAAAAAGTAGTGCAAAAGAAAAGAGGATTTCCCCATTTTCATACATTTGAACATAGTTACATGAGTTCTTTGAACAAAGATCATTAGCTTAAGCAAGTGGGATGGAAGTGTCTCCATAATACTTTATATTGAGTTTAATTTAAATGTCAGTGCAAGTACCTAGTAAAGCTGTCATATGTGGTTGGATAAAATCAGCTGGTTGTAGTGAGCTGCTATGTTAATTTAAAACATATTCACCATGACAGAGACATGCCATGTAATTGTTGAATCTCCTTTGTATTTCTTATAATTGAATATTTAATTATAATTTTAAAAATGATAGTATAATTAGCATAATTTATTAAAAAAGATCCCTATTACTATCCTTAATTACATTATTTCTAACAATACTGCACATTAAAGATAGTCTGATAAGGGTTCACATATTTCTGTGCCTTGGTACTTGCCCTCTAGACATCTGATAGTAATCCTTACATTTCTGAAGAAAAAGTATATATCATTTCAACATTATAGGAATTAATGTAGTTTTACGAATCAATCCCATTTCCCTCCTTTACCCCACTGCTTTCACTATGCAGAGCTTTTTGCATGAAACTGTAAAAGCATAAAACTAAGAGTAACATAGGTTTAAATCCTTGCAATCTGTTCTGCTTTCTGGATGTTTGTATCACTGCAGATGTTCCAAAAGAACGTAATCCAAGTACAGCATATATTGGATTGTTCACTTTTAAAGACTCATCTTTGAAGAATTATCTGTTCAGTGGTATAAACTTCTAGTTGAGCCAGATCTCACAAGTGTAAAACTGAATCAGGGTCCTTCTACAGCAATGCCTATTTATATCTTGTGTAAACTGGGAATACTTGGGATATAAACATGCAGGGAAACACTGACAGTATTCTTGAGGGAACGGAGGCTGTGCTAGCTCTGTTGCTCACAAAGGGACTGTCTGTGCAGGAGCCCAAGTTGAAGCATTGGCTCTCACAGTAGCTCCCAGCATGCAGGAGCCTGGCTCCCTGTGCCAGCTTTGTCTTGGCCAGGGTCATGTTGGAGTGTGCAGCTTCCTGCACGTCCCTGGGCCCCCTGTCTCCTGTAGGCAAAGATGATACCCTGGGAGCTGTTGCCCAGATGTGGGATCTGGCATGTGCATGTCCCTGCGTCACCAGTCCATGCCTCTCTGCCTAAAGGTGGAGAGTCTTTCCTGTCTTACTAAAGCCATTGGTGCCAGGAAAGTGGACAAAGCTCTTCTGTGTCTATAGAAGATATCTATGTATAAAATATTTATTACAATCAAAGAAATAAATGATGCTTTGTCTGATTGAACTGTTCTGTGTTCTCTCTTTGCATCTTTTTTATGTTTTTTTTTTTCATTCGAACAGAAGCTATATTTAGGGAGAAATATCAGTGAAGTCTCAAGGAATGCATCAAGTTGTCTTTGGAACTTCAAAATCTTGGCTGTGGTAGGACTCAGACTGTCTGTGTCTGGTGATGCTGGCCAGATTTTGAGCATCTGGCCAGATGTTGTGGTTGACTGAAACATTTTTATTTCGCAACCCTTGCAAATTGTTGGTAATTTTAACTTGATGCTAGGCATTTGAAACTCCACTCCTCTTTATGCTTTATACAGCCCAGTATGAAGGAAGCCTTTTTTTTTCTATTTCATTTACCACTACAGACAGAGGATCATCACTCAATAGGGAGATAATATAGTTTAACAATGTTATATATGTGCATGCATGCCACTGGAACAAGTCTTATACTTCTTGTTTGTATATTTTGCTATTCTTTTTTATTATCATTGATTTTCTTTATTACACCATACAAAGCAACAACTTAAAGTATTCAGCTAAAGTATTAGTATTAAACATGTATTAAATAGGAGAACAAAAAAGCTTAAAATGT
Source organism: Polioptila caerulea (assembly GCA_013397295.1). Taxonomy (NCBI): domain Eukaryota; kingdom Metazoa; phylum Chordata; class Aves; order Passeriformes; family Certhiidae; genus Polioptila; species Polioptila caerulea. The sequence goes on from VYXF01000210.1 coordinate 652,389, forward strand.
ATTTTGAGAAAATAAGATTAGATAAAACAAGAAAAGAACAAGATTTATTGGACAGAAAAGGAATTGGTAATCCTATGAACTAGAGAGGCTGAGGTAAAAAGTACAAAGGAAGATGTAATGAGCATAGAAAATGAGTTGTTTAGGAAGGGAAAGGTCCAGGTTGTATGCAGATGTGGCAAATGAGGGATTAGAGAGTAAAATAAGCCAGTTCCTGGATCAAATGTTGAGGAACCTGGGTCAATACAAAAGAGTGAAAATCTAGGCTGCTTGGGAAAGGATTAGTATTGAAAAGTGATAATTGCAGTTGAAAGGGAAGACAATAAGGCTCGTACAAGCGGGGAAAAAAGGATAAAAATGAATCTGAAAAGCAAAGTAGAAAACCCAGGATTTTGTGAAACAGAAGTTGTCTATATAATAGAAGCCTCTCATTTAATCCAGGAGAGGATGATGATAATGCAAATGAATAATCAATTTTGTTTCAGTTTTTCTTACATGGTGTGTGCCTCTCAATCTTTCCTGGAGGACAGAAGCAGGGAGGTCACAGATGTGATTAAAGGAAATTGATTTGGAGCACTTATCATTTTCAGCTGCTGCCAGGTACGCTCCAAGGGGTAAACTTTCAAAGCTGCAATTGGAAGATGTGTGTACAAAAGCTTGCGGTTTGTTTGGACAAAAATGGATTTGGGATGCATCTCTCTTCCACTGAGTTTCAATCCTTAAATTTGTCGAGACCGCCCATTCTTCCCCAGAATTATGCATTTATTTATTTTAATGTCTGTATTTGGATAGTGGTAGAAAATGTCTATGTAACCAGTGTGAATTTTATTTTCTTCCCTTGAGTAGGAGATTGTGGTGGAAGAATAAATTTACTTACTAATAATAGAGTTTGGATAAATTTTTTTTTTTGCGTTTTTCTACATGGAGTTTAGTGAAGCAATAAAGAACAGAGGTAGTCTAACACTAGTAAAGGTATTTAAATAATTCTCTGATTAGAGGAGTTATCATTGAATGAATTATTCATAAGCTATTTTTCACACACAGATTAAAGCAAAATGTATTCACATTTTATTTGAAGCAATATTGTAAAATTAAAATAGGTTGCAATTAATAATTTCTGCAATTGTAGGCATTGTTCATGATGATTATTACTTTCTATTATAACTAAGATATGAAAAGGAGTAAGTCAGGTATAGTGATCTGCAATGAAAAAGCTTGTTTATGCTGCAGATCTGACCTCTTCCAAAGGAAAGAAACCACTGAGTCCCTTCAGAAACATTCTATAGCATTTTCACTTTAGTGTCCGAAGTTGATACTGTTGGCTGCATTAATCGGTATCTTTGTGTGTTCTGAGCATAAGGACAAGGTAGTCCAAAGTTTCAAGTAGCAAATATTCTCTTCCATTTTGCTTCATGAAGAATTTCTTAAATTTATTTTTTCTTCCTGAGGACTCAATTCTTACGACATCTTCATTTTGTTTAAATTTTGTTCTTGTCAATAAAGTAAACCATGGAAGTGTAGTGAACATCTGTGTATATGTGTCTTGGTTGGGTCAAGGTTGGATGCATTTTTCAAAGGTCTGTGCTAGTCTGTCATAAGCTCTTGGCTTCAGTCCCAGATCAGCTATGATGGTTCACATTACATGGACCATTATACACTAAACCAGATTAGAGGACCCCATCCAGCCTCTCAGCCTTGAGTTGTATCTATCTTGGATTATGTCATATCTTTCAACATGAAACAGAAGCAAAAGAGGTTGACTCTAGTTTCAAATTCTGTCTATTAGTAAAAGAAGACTTTTAACAAGAAGACTATATTAATTAAAGGGATCTAACAGTAATTGCTGACATTTTAAATTTTTGGTTACTGCTATAATGGCAGTTAAAGTACTAGTAGCAGATCTCAGCCACTCCAGATCATAACACTATTTCATGTGAAGCTAGAAGAAAGGATAAATGTAATGCTCTTGGTGTTCTTCATGTAAGTTCTTGCTGCAGTATAGACTTTCCCCACTGCCATCTGATCAAACCTGACCAACTGTTAAAGATGCCCTAAGAAAAGCATGCTTAATGTGTTTTTCTTATTTTTTTTTTCTTGCAGAGACAACTTATGAGATCACTATCTTATCCAGGATTTTGGTAAAACCATAGTGATTTAACAAATACCTCTAAGTCACTTTTCTGTGCCTACCCACATCATATACTAATGCATCAAATAATGAGCCAGGGTAAGAAAAGCTGCCTGGTGTGAAAAATCATGTTCGGCTCTGACATTTTAAGTCTGAGTGCTAGACTAAAAAATATTTTAAATAACTCTTCAGGATCATTGACATGTCACATTTGTAACCAACTTCTCACCTTGCAATGTAAATCTGCATTTTAAAACAGTTCTTTTTCTTGTCTTTTTTTTTTTTTTTCCCCCTAGAGGATCACTTACTTTAGATTGATTTCTGCTTCCTGAATGGGACATAATAGTCTTTTGGATATGCTTGTTCAGAAATAAGTATGGTGTTTTCACCTTTTAGAAAGGTGAAAGATGCATTAGGGGTTAGTTGAAACGAGAAGGCAGATTTTTGTCTTTATGAAAACTAGATGGGAAAGTTCAAGTGTGCATGAAAGAGCACAGGTAATATAGTTTTCATCAGCAGAACTGTAATATTTCCATAGTCATGTTCACTTTGGACTAATTTTTTTCTTTGCCAAAGTTGTGTAGTGAGTGGAATTGACATTTAGAAGAATTATCCACAAACAAGTTAGTTTTCCTTGAGCAGTCCTTATAGTTGTATCTTCTTATGGAAGCTCCTGCACTCCCCTGGGCTGCAGATGAGATCCTTCAGTGTGCTGCTGCCTTTGCCTTTCTTGGCTCCAGAACAGGAGAGCACTGCACAGTTCGGCAGGAGAGGAGACTCAATGTTTCTTCTCTTCACTGCGCAAGATATCTTGCACTGTGTCTTTAGAAATTACCATGACTTCAATTGCTGAACATTATATTCAGTCTTGTTTTTTCCCTTGGCATTGTTATGTTATGCACTTATGTTATGTTATGTTATGTACTTATGTAACTATCTCACCAGACTGAGAGCATAACAAAAATTTCAGAAGAATTCCCAAGGCATTTACATTGCATATCAACTGTGATCAGTGAGAAATTAGATTATCTATTTTCTTTACCTCTGTCAGGTGGAATTTTGGTTTCTGATGTGGGATAAAGGCAAGTTCCTCAACCCTTGATTAAGTTTCTGTTTGGAGAATTAAAGATAATTGAGAATCAGTGTGAATGGACAGAACAAGTATCACCTGGATGCAGTGATATATACTGAATAAGGTGCAGCTTAATTTGTGGTTTAATGACTCACTGGACTGCCTGCCAGCATCAAACTTTTAAGTAATGCAGATGTTTTAGGGGCACAAGATTCCATTTCTTAAATTTCATATAAACTATAGAAGATCAATTAGCAGAAAATTTTCTTAAATGAAGATATTAAGCTTTTTGACCAGTCTCTTTCAAATGCCAGATATTGCTGCTGCATGCTTGATAGTAAAATATTCAGAATTTCTGTGAGAGCACTTAACAGTACAGAGCACTTCATCTTATGCAGTGGAGATAGCAATTGGCCCAGGTGACTGTGGTATCAAACAATTCATCCATGTAATTTTTATTGTTAGAGTTTTCAATTTAAACAATAATACAGATTTACTATTTTAAAAATATTCTTTCAATTTAATATTGCGGGATAGATAATGCACAGAGGTCAATCACAGCACAGATGCTCACTGTTGAAGTCCCACAAAAAGGATTACTAATCAGAGAAATATCCCAAACATTTTAATTAAATGAACAGTAATCTGTTATATCAAAGTTTGAAGCTAAACAGGGGGCAAAAAAGGATTCTGCAGCCACTGCCTTTTATCTCTCTATAGAATGGTGTATTGAACTATGTCTCATCTTTGAATATTAAATTAATTTATTAAATGTACATGTATTCCACACCTCCAGGGATTTAAATTTTTTTTTGCTCTTCTCTTCTCCCTGGTTTTCTGGTGTTTTTTAAAAAAAACACCTTCCCCCCACCATTTCAACTTAGAACCACAGATTAATCAAGGCTATCTTATATATTAAATTGGAATTCTAATCAC
>VYXF01000210.1:658127-680177 GCA_013397295.1 Polioptila caerulea
TGCTTGATAGTAAAATATTCAGAATTTCTGTGAGAGCACTTAACAGTACAGAGCACTTCATCTTATGCAGTGGAGATAGCAATTGGCCCAGGTGACTGTGGTATCAAACAATTCATCCATGTAATTTTTATTGTTAGAGTTTTCAATTTAAACAATAACATAATACAGATTTACTGTTTAAAAAATATTCTTTCAGTTTAATATTGTGGGATAGATAATGCACAGAGGTCAATCACAGCACAGATGCTCACTGTTGAAGTCCCACAAAAAGGATTACTAATCAGAGAAATATCCCAAACATTTTAATTAAATGAACAGTAATCTGTTATATCAAAGTTTGAAGCTAAACAGGGGGCAAAAAAGGATTCTGCAGCCACTGCCTTTTATCTCTCTATAGAATGGTGTATTGAACTATGTCTCATCTTTGAATATTAAATTAATTTATTAAATGTACATGTATTCCACACCTCCAGGGATTTAAATTTTTTTTTGCTCTTCTCTTCTCCCTGGTTTTCTGGTGTCTTTTAAAAAGAACACCTTCCCCCCACCATTTCAACTTAGAACCACAGATTAATCAAGGCTATCTTATATATTAAATTGGAATTCTAATCACTATTTTGAAGAAGTAGAAGGTCAAAACCCTTCTTTTTTTTCCTCCAAGCCACATGGTAATACGTTAGTATAATCATTATGTACTTTAGTTGAGAATACAGCCTTGCCTTTAAAAAGTGCAAAAAGGATTTTCATGATTTATTGTAACCTATTATAAGAGGGCTAAGGGATAGTAAAAGATTATTTATTATTTCAAAAGATAATTGAAGTTAAATTTCCAACCATATTTCTGTTTTCTGGAAGTACTTTGGAGTGTTTATATGTTTTTAGCATACAATGAAGGTCACTCTGTTCAAGGCAAATTTTTCTGAGACGTTTTTTGTAGTTATTAGAATTTAAAGCACTTATACCTGTACTTTGGGCCTACATCATGCTTAGCATTGGCAGCTGGCAGTTCTCCAGCAATATTGGCCTTTTGGGAATTTCAGTGACGACTTATAGAATAGTTTGGATGGTCCCTCCCTTATTTACCTCATTGTTTGAGAGTTGCCATTACTAACTGCATAACTTGCTGAAGAAAAACTATAACATACTTTTTTTTTTCCATATTGAGTAGCAGAATTTCTTTTCATTAGTTACTTTCCTTCTTATTGTAGATAAATCTACTGAGGATCTGGATTTGGTAGGCAGATGATTTGTCCAGACTTTTTCAGTGTCCTTGCAGAAATAAGGACAGGTGAGTTGGCACAGGTCCCAGATCATGAATTTTCCTATCCAATGCATCTGTTTTAAGCACTGAAACACACAAATGTCTCCAGGTGAAATATGTATCTACAAGAACATTTGTTATTGCAGATTTTCTTTTAATAACAGTTGAAGTGATCAAAATGAAATATATTGGCATAAGTAATTTTTTTTGGTGTATTTGGCCTGTCATTCATATTGGAAATCCTCACCTATTTTCAGCCTTTTGGAGATGGAGGTCTAGGGATTTTTTTAATGTATGATTCATTTTTCCAATTTTTTTGTTTTGTTTCCTGTAACTATATGTTGGACTTCTTAAGATAACAATTTTATAAACTTAGGAGAAAAAGATCCAACCAAACAAAAATGGGAAATTAACAAGTATTCCTGTCAGCATGTGATTAACTTGATTTACATTGAATTTCAAATGTTTGTGTAGCAAATACTTGGTCCACATGTTGTAAGCTAAACCTGTGTGACTAAAACATTGGTCTGCATTTTTGCTTTTGAACAAAACATGGTCAAAGTGAACAATAGTTCTTAGCTAATTCTGTGGCATGTGCCAGGCCAAACGGCTATCCCTGAATGTCTGTTACTGTGAAAATTATAATGTTCTCTAGTTCCTCCTAGTAAGGAAATGCTAAAGCTCAACTGGGTCTGGGTATGCCTTAGCTTTGTAGCCTGTAATTGGGTTGAGTGCCTAACCACTAGAAAAGTAAGTAAACAAAGTTGAAAGCAAGGATTTCTTATGATTTAAAAATGCACAAAAAGAAACCTAACACAAAACAACAAAAACACAAAAGAACAGAAAAAAATGAACAAAAGTCAAGTAAAAGTAAGATTTGTTCTAGTTTGGACCTTATTTACATTCATATTTTAACTAGTAATCTGAAACACTTCCATCTGGGGTGATACTTTTATTAGTAATGAATGCTATTTTCCCTGTATTTCACATTCTCCCCCCTTCCACCCCATTTAAGTGATTCAGGCCATCACAAGGATACATTCCTTTAGGAAAATAATTTTGAGCTTTTGTAATTTCAGGTGTTAATTTAGTGTTCTGCATGATTTCAAGAGCAGAGATTTTGTTTACTGTTATGATTGTCACCACAGTAAGATATGACTTTACTGTGATCTCATCAATAGAATAGAAATCGGGGATTGACAGTGAGAGTCATTAATTCCTGCTGCTGTTCCTTGGGACTACAGGGAAGCAGGGTGATTACCTGCCCCTCATAGCTCAAAAGAGGTAGAAAATCCAGTTCGAGCAGGAGAGCCCACTAGGATGCTGCACAATGGGGGGAAAATTGCAGTCAAAGTTGGAAAACAAAATCTATGGTTTGTAATTCTGTCAGACAAATAAGGAGTGTTGGGCAGAAAGGAGAGATGCAATCAGAGCTTTTATGGTGGCCAGGAGGCTCTCTGTGGGCTACTGAAGGAAAGAAAAGCAGAGATGATCCCTTACTGCCTTTGCACCCATGGTTTGCGGGAGGGCTTTCAGGGTGGGTATCGCCCCTCATTCTTTTCTTCTCTTGTCAGGCATAGCAATGATGAACCTCTTTGATTTTGCTGCAGAAGGCCCTCAGGTGGCTGGTGGTGGAGAGGGGTGGAGGAAATAATTATGCCAGTGGTGTGCAGTCCCATATCCTCCTCCCCATACTGTGCAGCACTGGTGTTAGTCAGACATCTCCTCCACCCCATGCACCTTCAGCAGCCGGTTGCTCCTCAAAAGCTGTCTCCCAAAGTGGTACCAAAGACTTGCACTTGGCAAGCCGTACACGGCAGACATGGGGCACGAGGTGAAGCAGCCTTGGGTGCTCGGGGCAGGACGGGGCCCGGGGTCTGGACAGTCACTGCACAGCACACCTGAGTCTTGCTGGGCATTGGTATGAACGTGCCAGCTTGGAATGCCCTCACAAATGCCCGTGTCTGGGGTGTATGCCTGCACAGTTCCTACCCTCAGCCATTGTGGAGTGTGTCTGGATTGCTGCAGCAGTCTCACTGCCCAGCTCTGTGGGGTCCTCGGAAGCAGGCGCCGGTCGGTCTGCTGTCAGTGCAGGTGGCCCTGCTGTGTGGAATGGCAACAGGGACTGCTTCCCTCTTTCTCTTTTCTTTTTGTCTCATCTTGTAACTGGACACTGCAATTCGAAGTTAAAAACCTGGATTGTGTCCAGAGACAGACAACGAAGCTATTGAATGGTCTGGAGTATGAGTCTTATGAGGAGTGGCTGAGGGAGAGGGAGTTGTTTCACCAGGCAAAAAGGAGGGTTCTCTACACCTACCTGAAGAGGCTGTAGTCAGGTGGGTATCAGTCTTTTCTCCCAGTTAACAAGTAATAGAACAAAAGGAATTGGGGGAAGTTTATACTAGATGTTAGGATGGATTCCTTCACCCAAAGGCCGGTCAAACGTTGGAACACACTGTCCAGGGAAGTGGTTGAGTTACCAAACATGGAAATGTTCAAAAGACACGTAGATGTGGTGCTCAGAGACATGGATTAGTGGTGGGCTAGGTAGTGCTGGGTTAATCATCGGAGGTCTTTACCGACCCTAATGATTCCATGGTTCCAAAAAGGCTAACTGCAACCTTTTTAAATCGAGGGCATGAATCTATATTGTGACCTGTCAATCACCTAGCTTTTGTATCTTATTTATGTTATTTATTCAAACCAGATTTTTTTTTTAAATTTCTGAGTATTTAAAAACTCTTTTTTGGCGTTGACACGTAAACCATTATTGTTACTGTAGGTGCTGTTTATCACAGCCAAGTGCTCCTATACCTGCTCTTGCCTGGCTGCAAATACAGAAAAATTTGAGTTATTCTGCCAATGAAACATATTTTCATTAGATTTTCACTGTGCCATTTCTGAACTGTTGCAACTGACTCAGAATGTGTTCTGATTAGGGAAACTATTTCTGCTCAGTTCACAATGGATCTGTATCTGAAAACAGGGAGAATCCAGTGAAATGTATTCATTTTGTGTGTGAACAGCTACACTATAATGAAAGGAAATGAGTTGCTGTTCAGAGGTATGAAAAGAGGAAAAGTAGCTCTTCCTAGTAATGCAGTGTGGTTAAAAGAAAACATATTTACTGGCTTGCTTTTTAAAAATTACATGACTACATAAAAAGGTGTTTGAAAACGGAACATTTTTTTCTCCTTCTTTTTAGATACCTCCCATATTACCAAATGTGTTGTTAGCCTCTGGCTTTAGGGAGTAATTTTTTTAAGTGATCTTGTGTTCCAAATTTGGACTTTTCTTAGCTTTGGGTAAAATGCAGTATTTCAGAGTAATTAATCTGTTTGGGTTGAGTTTATTCCGGGGACTATAGCCATATTTTAAAAAAGAAGCTATGAGGTCATAAGGCTTTTATGAAATAGGCCATTGATGGAAAAAGCATAAGATGAAGCAGCGTTCATGTAGGCAGTGTTGGGAGTGAATTTTGGCACAGAAGCAGCACCCACACCGACTGTGAAGATCTGCTGTCTTGGAGCACTGCTTGGTAAGGAGATATCAGCTGCCAGTAATCAGGTATTGACACTTCTAAAATTCAGGGATTTTTGGTATTGAGAGCTTGAAAAGTCTATGGCTTTAGTTCTTGACTTTCCTAGTGAGGAATCTTATCAGAAGGGGTTAAATTGTTCTCCCATGTTCTTTATTCTCTGTCTCTGTTAGCAGTATTAGTAGTTATTTGTTGAATCCAGTGTGAAAACAGCAGAAGATGTTTGTGAAACAGTCACATAGTAGTCTAGTACTAGAATCAATCATGCAAGAAATGACTTGTGAAAGAGCATCAGAACATCTAAATATCCTGTATTTGTGTTTTGAGGGGTAGACTGGCTTGTACTGAGGACTGTCAGGTGGCAGTGTAGATGGATGACTGTAATCCTGTTCTTTCAGACACAGAACTATAATTAAGCGCTTCAATACTGGGCTACTTAATAGGAGGAGAATAAAAAAACCTAAGAATTTGAGAGAATTTTTCATGCCATTCTTTGCTTTCTTATGTACAAGCTTCTTTTCAGATTTAAGTTTTGCTGTCAATTTAACTTTCTCCCCTTGCTGATCCTTTCTTCCTGGGTCTCTTGGTCTGCTTTGGTTAATATGAAAGCAGATTTTTCCTGTCTTGTAACTCTCCTAAAAAGCCTTGGTGGGGTTAAGTCCGTCTTTGCCAAAATCAATCTGTATGATTTACTCAGTGGCTCTATTTTTAGATTTCTTCCTGCTCTGTGGGAGATGCAACAAGCAGAACCCTCATTTCTATGCAGAATCATAAATTCTGTAGCATTTCTAGTGCATATGTTCCAAGACAGGCAGAACGGGGAATTGTACCTTTGCCTGCTACCTCCAAGCTGAAAGTTGGGCTCAGCAGGATGCAAACATATGTTTTTTCTTATTTCCCCCAGCTACTTTTGGATATCAGTACTGGATGAATACAACCTGCTTCAGATTCTGATATTGTGGAGACTTGGTTGTCTTCTGGCACTTCCCTCAGAACTGAGGCTACCTTAGAGAGGTGTTTTAGGCTTTTTGGATCCTGCTAGGGCAAGAAATTATTGATATGTAGAAGGACTTGCAAACTTTGACAGGGAAATTTGAAATGCTGCAGAGACTTGAGAAGTAACAGGGTGCTGAAATGTGGACAAAGTGTTTTGTATGATTAGATACTTGTAAGTCTCTGCAAATCTCATTCTCCCTGTAAATGAATATCTTAAGTAGCCTGTGGTGATGAATAGAAACATGGATAAAATTTCCATACATAGAGTGGATTTGTCCATGATTTACTGAATACTGCCAAAATTCTCAGAAAGGAGACTTAGCACTTTATTATGTAGCACTTAGCCCAGGAAATCATGGTCTTGACTGGAATCTCATGATAGTACCACAGAACAAATATAGAATAATAACTCTTAAACAAAAAAAAACATTGTAGTAGATGCTTTCCAGACCAGATGCTTTCCAGTAGATGCTTATCACAGACTGAATTAAGTTCATTCTGGTGATTTTGGTAGAAGCCCTTTCTTGCCAATGTCATTGAGAATTGCAGACTTACTGCTTCTTTGCATCAAGCTGCTTAGATACAGTTTTAACCTGCATTTATTGGAAATGTTTGCACTCAAGTATCTGTAAAACTATTGAAGAACAAATTATTTTTTGATTCTTGTTGTAGCAGATAAAATGAATAGCCACTTAAGCTTACAGAGTATTCATCAGTCTTGAACCTGTGAGCTATAGGAGTAAGTTTTAAAGGCCAAATAATTAGGAGCTAACATTCATATTGGTGAAATGTCCTTCGTATCTCACGCCATTCACAAATTTGAATAGTAGCTTAATCTGCTCCTGGGTTTGGTTTTCTCAGCCAGAGTTATCCTTAAGAAATGAAATGGTGCATACTTCAGATCCTGAATTGTAAAATACAATTGTTGTTCCCAAATATCATGCACCTTGTTCTTAAGAGAATTCATGGAAGCTTGTGCCATGAAATAGTACATTATGTAGGTTCGTATTTCAAACACCTCTGAACATGTTTTACAAGTATCTAGTGGCATGGATTCACAGCTGCTGGTATGTGTTTTTGTGGTGTCACTAGACCTTGCTTGTGTCCAGTTAAGTCTCCAGTGCTTGTGTTATGTCTCTCTTGTATCTTTTACATTATTAACAATCCAGCCTATTTAAATAATGATAATTTGAAAGAGAATGCTAGGTTTAGTTTTGCTGGTATTGCAGTGATGCAGCTTTTGTTGGCACCTGCTTTCTTCTAGTTAGACAGGCTATAAACTTTTGTTTCCTTCTCTTTGATACAGATAAATAAGAAGAGTAATGTTTGCTAGAAGCAGAAAATAATTCTGTAATTTTTTAAAAAATAAAGTTAGTTTGGTGCTCCATGTGATATTCTGTTTCTGGGAAATCTATAACACATGCTTAAAGAGAATCAGAAATATTTGATTTTTTTTCTCGTATTTTCTTTTTCATTGGTTATTTAATTTGGAAGATAGCTCTGTAGTGGGTTAAGTTCAGTTGTTTTCTGACTATGTTGCTTCTTAGTTGTATTTCAGTTTAAAATCTGAACTGAAGGAAGAGCTGTATTTTTGTCAGTCTCCCTATGTTAATTCAAGCAACTGTTTAAAGATGAGGTTCCACAGCACAAAAGGCATTGGACTTTCTAGTGGAAAGGCTGAATAAGCAAACCTGACTGTATCTGCAATAATAATTGTGATCAATTTCTGTGCCAGCTAAAATGTCAGAGGTTAGATTAACATTGGGTTCTGCCACAAATTGCGGCTTTGCATCAGGGCTTAGTAATATGTGTGTCTGCCTTTCTGTCTGTCACACTATTTGATACATGTCAGGCTCTTGCATAATCTTTTCATTGAATAAATAGGGCACTTGAAAATGTGTCAGAGAGAATAGTCACTTACAGGCAGAGTGATTGACTTGGTGATTTATCAGCCTCTTTGCTTTGCTGTCTTTATTTGACTGTGGTTTACCCTATATATACATAGCTTTACTATCAAAATACATTCTATTGTTGTAATTCACATTCAATTAAAGTTGAGTGATTTAATAATATCCTCATACAAAAGATATTTTCCTTCCCTGCTCCATAAAAGGAAACTTTTGAACTAGATTGAAACTGGTTTTTATTACAGATAACAGTGCTTTCACTTGACTTTAACACATGCTTAGTTTTAAGGAGATTTCTGAGATTTTCTTAGTTTTAAGGAGATGTCACAATGCTTCACTCCTGTGAAAGGTGTTTTGCTGGCTACAAAGTCCTTGCTTAAGGCCTTTTTCACATTCTTTTTTATAAGCTTCATTGCAGATCAGTTCATTCAACTGACAGAATAACAAGCCTTCAGCTGCTAATTATAGTTCCATCAACCAAAGGGCTACTTTTGAGAAGAATAGAATGCAAGTGAGGGACCTTATTTTATGCAGAGCCACCATCACAAACAAAATTTTATTTGTGCAATTGTAGTGCTTGTATATTTGTGTATCTATTTACATCTGCATACAGAAACAGATCAGTTGCATTTCCTGTTTTTAAAAAAATATATGGCTCCAGCATGAATCATATTTTATGGATGCAGTTCATTTGCATTAGGCTTAATTTTTGTTCATTTACCTTCCATTATAATTGTAATTTCCTGAAAATTACAGTTTAGTCAAGAGGGACTTCAGGATGAATAATAGAGGGATGAATAAATGCAGCATGTATGTTACTGTTTCAGCCATCTGCTGTATGTTTATCCTGGGAATTTCCACTCTGATTGAATTGGTTCTATCAACTTTGTGATCCCATCCAGTCTCAGACCACAAGAGTGCAGAGAGAAATTCCACTTTTGCATATATCTGTGCTTTTCAGGGTTAGGTACTTTGTCTGGTGTCGAGTGGTACACCAGCCTGTGCTCCAAGGCTGCCTGATGGGCGTTATGTCTTTCAGTGTGGACACTTTCTCTTAAATGAGCCTTTTGATTTTCAGTCATGATTCATCTTCTTGGAAAGGTTTGATAATCAGCTGCTGTGCCTTTCAAAAAAATAAATTTATTGATATAATAGAAGAGAAACAGAACTCTCTGCTTGTGTCAGGACGCACCAGGAAACCACTGTATGTTCTGCTCCTTGGATGGTGGGATGTACATCTTGTAGCTGGACCAAGTATAGATATGCTTATGTATGCCATGTTTGCTGCAGTAGGTGCATACATTTTGCAAGGAATTATTGCTAGAGAGCACTTTGGTTAGTGGCATTATGTCCACAGATGTGTTTTTTTTTTTTTTTTTTTTTGCTCTGCTAAGAGTTTTGCAGAAACTGAACTTACACATCAGATTTCAGGTGAGTCTGATCTCCTGCCAACAACTTTCATGCCTTAATGGGACAGGGAGAAATTCAAGCATAATAGCATTATTCTAAAGGGGAACTTCCTCAAAGTAAGTCCCTTATTAATATACCTAAAAGTATATAAGTAGCAAATATTTCAACTCAGAGTGGAAAAGTGTGTAATTATGTTTGAGATTGTAAGCTCATCTCTAAAGTTGTGTAGCTGCCATGTTCTTAGAAGTCGATTATTCTCCTGTTGCATTCTGAGAATTGGACTTTGTAATTTTATTTTTTCTTTAATCTAGCAGATGTTTAGATGCAGCAAGCACGATGAAGCTGGCTTTACGAATCACAATAGTATAGCATTTTGCCACTGATTACTTACAGATTTCTCCATTTCCCCATTTTTTGCCATATAGTATTTAGTAATTTCTTCTTGTCAGGTCTCTTCTCACAAATATTTTGTATTTTCTTAATGTAGTTAAATGTTTTCTAAGTCACATAATGAAATTCTATTGTAATAGAAAATTATTATCTTCATTAAAATACCTGATTAAGTTATGTTCTTGGTCTTCTACTGTGTCTGATTTTTCACTTCTACAGGTTTTCATTAATTTATAGATCCACTTTTGACATATTAATGCTTCTTTTGCATGCAATGCAGAAGCTGAAGGTAATAATAACTAAGAGCAAATACATATTTTTTTAGTGAAATTTAATATTTTATATCCTTCTGTTAGAAAAAGAATGCATTTTTTATGTATATGAAAAGATGTTTCACCTTGTTAATTTTCACTATGTTGTTTGCCAGTTGGGGATTGGTTTATTTTTATTTTCATAATAAAAGCAAGTTCATAGGAAGTTTTCTTGCAGCTGGCCCTTTTTGTTCCAATACAAATTCTTACTGCTTCTAGCAAATATACAATTGATTACAAATAAATGCTATCATAAAAAAATGACTTGTGATAATGAATAATCAAAAATCTAGGTGGCCAAGGAAGCATGCAGTGAAGAAAGAAACAACTTTTCAAAACTTGAAACAAAACCATACCAAAACAATTATCAGATCTTTGCTGGAATACTCCCGAAATTGCTCAAATTCAAATTCCTTAATGTAAGATTCTCACTCTCTTATAAAATTCAGCTCTAATTGCTTTTGTCCAAATTCTTGTTCATTTATGTAGATCGCCATGTAATGCAGCACTTACTCAAACTGTGTGGCTCCAGTATTCTGCAGGTGAACAAACACATCAAGAACTGCTGAGCCATGTGAAGAGCAACTAAATCTCATGATAACGGAAGGTTTTTTGGATTTTTTTTTTTACTGTGCTCTCAAATGAGAGCACTAATTTAGCTCAGGGAAAGCTGCATTAGTGTAAGTGTAGAGCTAAATACTATAGTAAGATCTAGGAACTTTTAACTTATTTCCTAATAAGAGGAATATTCTTTAATCAGCAGAAATACATGCTGAGATATGCATGTGTGCCTTCACTTTAGCCCAGTTTCTTGATTTTTGCTTAAGGGTTCCTAAGAAGTATTCTTCCATTTCATGCAGACTAAACATTTCTTTGCAACAACATCTTTTCTGTGCAAAAACCTTTTTCTGTCTGCCTCCTTAGCAGCATCTTTTTTTTTCAAATGTAAATATATGAATGAAAAAAAAAAGGCCTAAGGGGAAGAATAAGACAAAGCCTCAGAAAAATTATTAGTGCCAGATATATCACTATAGCAACATGAAGATAGAGAAACCAAGTAAGATGTATACTCTGTCTGGAGAGGAGTTGTATTTCTTTCTTTAGCCTAACTCCTGGATGGCTTCTTCAAACTCTTGCAAACTAGATCAGAAAAGAGCCTGGTCTTAGCACAGGTTGTGCTAGTGACAGCAGGAACACCTCATAAGCACTATCTTCCTCATCAGCTTCAGTCTTGTATTCTATTGTCACACTGTTCTCCATGCATCATCACACTGAACCTCAGTGAACTGTTCTGCAGGTGCAGATTAAAAGCTGGCAAATCTGGTGCAAGACTGGCAAACCTGTTAGGTAGAGTGGGAGACTGCACTGCTCTAGGCTTTACAGAAGAACTTGGGAGAGGCATCTTTTCCTTGAGACTTCAGCAATGAGGTTGTTAGCACTTCTTTCTCATGGTTGTTTGAGAACAGTGCATGTTTTAAAGCAACTGTCAGGCAGTGGGACATTATAGATATATGAAATGTGAGGAACATGGAATTTCTTTTGTGCCCTTATTTTCAGCTGATTGTTGGACCTGTTACTTTTCTTGCCCTATATCCAATGTGAACTCTAAAAAGAGTCCTCATAAAGCACCAATTATCATTTCTCTTTCCTACAAATACATGTGTAAATGTGTAGTGACTTTTTTTTGAATGACAGCAATAATTTCTGACAGTAATTGCTGCTTATGGTTTCTTATAAAAGTATAAGAAGTCTTTTATATGTTTAATTATATAGAAATATTGAAAAGTGTGGCTTGTTCAAACTGTAGATTGGAGAGGATGTGTCTAGTTGGTGGGGAAATAGAGTAATAGCTAAAAATGTGTTATTAATAAGTCTGTGGATCTGTAAAGACATTCCTGCAAACAAATCATTTTCTATTGGGAATTTTGTTTTCACTTTTGATATTGGATTCTTCCCTCATAGAGATCATGTGAAAATGTGCTGGTTTACCCTGGTATGAGAACAGCTGTGAGTACATGAATGCAGTTTTGTGCTTATCAGAAATTAAAAGAAGAACTAAGCATTATTCTCAGATACTGCACAATTAATATGAATTTTTAAGCATTATATCTTGTAAGAATATAAACAGATATTCTTCTCCATTGGAGCTATCAAGCACCATCCAACCAGTGTGTTAAGAGCTGTAGATGAATAACTTTTTTACTAGCTTGGAATAGTGCTATTGTTTTTATCTTTATTGTTTTAACTTTGTGATTTATTAAATGCTTCTTGATTCCTGAGTAAGCTGTCACAGGCTGCTCTGTGCCTGTTAAATGAATATATGGTAAGAGAAGACACAACTCCATCCTGGTAACATGACTTCATTGTTACCTGTAATTTTCTGAACATTTGTGGCAATACAGAGCTGACTTTTTCTTGATTTTATTTGTTATTTTTGTTTGATAAGCTTCTGATACTAGTATTGTGTTCCTTATAATTTCTTCCACTGGAACTAGTGAAGAACGAATGGTACTATGATGATATTCTGAAATGTATAAACATTTGAGATACTGCATCACATCTGACTTCCTTCAAAATAATTTTCTTTAATTTTATCATATGTCCACAGTGGAGATGGGGGAAGAGAAGTAGGGAGGGAAACACTCCAGATTGAAATGCAAGTGTCTGTGTAGGCTTTTAATTAATTTCCCAAGAGAATGAATGATATTGCAGAAAGGATGGAAGTTAAATACTTCTAATGGTCCTAGTTGTGACACAGGAGAATGTAGTGATTAATTTATAACCTGCAAACAAAACAGTGGCCTTTTGTTAGGGATGAGCTACTTTTTGGGAGCTGAATTTTGTGTTTACTATAATCAAGATCCCAAACGGACAAACTCTCCTCATTCCAGCCTGGGACTGGGTACTCTATCCGAAGAGATTTACTCAGTCAGAGTAAATCTGTAAAGAGTAAAGTAAAGAGCAGATTTACTTTAGTCAGAGCAGCTAGTGGCCAAGCAATAGAGATTTTGGACATTGTGAGAAGAGGCTCCATGATTCATCAGTGTAGTCATAGGACTAGTGCTGGCAGGAGAGAGCAGTCCTTAGATGCCCTCGTGGGAAGAGTGGAGACAGTTTTGGACATGCAGGGTTGTGTCAGGTAAACTCTTGAACTACTGCCTTTGCTGGCTGAGGTCATGTGGCAGAGTTTGATTTTCTGGTTTTTTATTTGTTTTGGAGCTTTTACCATTGCAGGAATAAAAACTTTGCTACAATTTGATTCATCTTTGCACATAACTGCACTTAAGGCTATGAGTCATGTGTCAGGACTAAACAATACCAGTCCTTCAGGATTTGTGTTGTACATTGTGCTGCTTAATTTTTCAGCTATGTAAATATTTCAGTCACTTCATGCTAAATGGCTGTTTTTGCTTCTTCCTCTGACTTTAGCATTTATAATCAAATAAAGTTTTTCAGGATGGTTTTGTCAAATTGATCTAGATGTTAGAGTCTCTGGGATGTTTATCCTCAGCAGGCTCTTTGAGAAAACACCATTTGTTGTAGTGTCTAATACTAACTGCTTTGAGAAGAGTAATTAGTAACACTAGGAGTCTCCAAGGAGGAAAAGTATAAATATGCCATAGTCCAGGTTGGCACATGGGCTTCTGAAGGACAGAAGCTCTGGGGAGGGTATGGAAAGACACATCATGTGAACAGCTCACTGCCCACAGAGTCTGGGAGGTACAAGACAGATGTGTAGGCTCTTGTGCAGCAGAGCTTAGACTGAGCTTTGATGGAATTTCTGATAAGGCTTATCATCAATTGAAAACAAAGTAATTTTATGTGTTTTTCTAAACAAAGTTTTTGACAGTATCAAGGAAAAAATATTACCCTGATATGAAAAGATGAGATGCTGGGGGAAAGATTTATCTTTTTCTATGGGTACCTGTTTCTGGAATAATCTTTCTGCTGAGATGGGCTCTAGTCCTCTGTTTTCAGACACAGATGAGGATCATAAGAGGCTCTACCAGATGTGTGGTGTTAGTTCTGTTTCCTGAAGCATGAGGAGACTGATAGTCAGACAGGACATCACTGACTAACTCCAGATACCCTGTGGCAATAGCACTGTGTGCTTGAATGGTGTACAAATCCCATGTCACTGAGTTGTGGCAATAGCTGTGTAGTGATGTGAAAAGAAATTTGTGTGCTTCAAAATGATTAGACCTCTGCTAAGATAATACACCATGTGACCTGGTAATAGACTGGTATAAATCCTTTCAAGCAATAATTCAAACTGAAAACCAATGGATGAAGATTTAGGTATTTTTCTTCTGAGCTTTTCTTGAAAGGTAACCTGTCCTCAGCTGTGTGCATTGGCTAAAGGCAAATAGAGCAATGAGTCTGTACTATGTTAGGACTTTAAAAATATGTGTTTATGGATGTTCAGCAAGCACAGCTGCATGATGAAAATAAAATGGCTTGCAAGAGAGTTGGATGGCATTAGAGACTTAGAGGGTCAAGTCTCTAGTCTTTTTGCTGGAAAAGTAATCAGTTCTGTACAGGTGAACAGGCCCTGGTGATGACATTATGCAGATATATTGAGCAGAGGACAAAAACTTGTTTTTTGCAGTCCTAGGGGTGGACTGCAACTCATTAAGTCAGGGTTGAATAGTTTTCTATGCAGCGATAAACAAGACTGTCAAATCATCTTAATTGTGTATTACTCACCTTTTCTGAAGAAGCAGTATTTCAGAATGAAGCAAATTAAATCTAATACATATATTCAAGGACTTTGTGTAGCATGTGTCCCTGAATTTGGTACAGAAGATAGAAATAAAAAAATTACAGTTCTACAGTATCTTTAATTCTGTTCATTTCGTATGTTTTTGTGCAGTCACTACTTCATTGTGAGATGTGTATTATCTCATCTTCTTATTAGTGTATTGTGTTTCATTTGGCCAATTTAAGTGGCCAATTCTTCTGCCAGTTCTCTTTGCTTTTGTTAGATCTGAAAAATTAATAATTCAGAGAGAGGATGTTATTAATTAATGTAGTCTTTTTCAAGGCAACCCATAGAATCTATATTTAAAGCAAGTAGGCACTGGTCATAGATGTATTAATTAAGGTTTTTAGACCTAATTCTGACAACTCTTTCTTCAATTATAACTCAGACTATTGGTTTTCTGCTAGGAAGATCTGTATAACAACTCAGCAATTGATGGATCATTTGATTTATTGGAAACCAAGAGCAGACATGTTAAAAAGATACTTCAAAAGGCAGTAAAAGAAAGAATGCCCAGTATAAAAGAACTTGAATTTTAGGGTTTAGTGTGGTTTGGTTTTTTTTTTTTTTTTTAATGCTGTGTGTGTAGATGTCTCTGTTCTTGATCATCTCTTTCTGCCTGTATGACTTGTTTGCTTGCTTTCCTTGTGAAGTTCCTGATGTACTGAAGTTTTATATAGCCATTGCAGTCTGCTTTGATGCACCTTCCTTCAACATTCTATTCGGTATTTAAAACTTTCTGATCTTGAACAGCTTGTCTTTTATATTTTCACTACAGAGTATGCCAAAATAATCCAATGGAAGTATATTTACACTTACACTACCTTATTTATGAAGTCAAAGATTAGTGGTTTTTAAGTTTCATTCTTCCTGTTTTAGTAATGAAAAATTACTCAAATATTCTCAGTCACCAATATGCAGTTTACTCATCACTAAGTCATTATAATTTATCATCTCCTAAAGAATAAAAATACCAAGAGACCTCTACCTGGCAATAGATATTATGGATTTAGAACATATTATGTAGCGTAGTGTAGCATAGCACAGTAATTTGCAAGTCCAATTCTACTCTTCTTTCCAGAGGTAGGAATTCCTTGAGGATTTCTTTGTAGCTCTCTCTCATTTCTTGTCATGTCTTGATTTTGAGAGAAATTTTCACAGAGCAGATCTTCTTGCTGGACTATGCCTCTACTTTCCTGTTCTGCAGATGATTAGCAGGCTTCTTTGAACTGAAAAAAGTTGAGTGCAAATAAAAACCATCCTTGGGCCGCTTTAATTTTCATTATGGATCTGTTGTGGCCAATGCACTAAGTGTAAATGTGACTTTTATCCCTTTTCTTCTGCTTATGCTGGTCTAGGATGGAAGATTTAGCCTCCAATTTAGGAATGCCAAAATTCCTAGCATCTGTTTTGAAGTGACTAGAGTGTTGAAAGGGCCATTTTCAGTGTTGTGAACTGGTTAACACGGTTGGGATATTTTCAGCCAATTTTTGAACCTTCAGTAGAACCCCATGGATCATGGGTTGCAAAGTACAATGGAGCTACTAAGTGAGTGGAGGAGCAAGTTAAGCCAGCTGTTATGGTGGCTAGAAAACATCTGTAAAAGCAAGTAAATGGTAAAGATAAAACAATTGGGTTGAGAAGAAGACACTCGGGGGAGACCCTATCACTCTCTATAACTCTCTGTGAGGGGGTTGTAACCAGGTCAGTCTCTTCTGCCAGGCAACCAGCAAGAGGACAAGAGCATACAAACTTTGGCTGCACCAGGGGAAGTTTAGGTTGGACATTAGTAAGAAGTTCTTCACAGAAAGAGTGATTGGGCATTAGAATGGTTTGCCCAGGGAGGTGGTGGAGTCACCGTCCCTGGAGGTGTTCAAGGAAAGACTGGATATGACACTCAGTGCCATGGTCTAGCTGACAGTGTGGTGTAAGGTCATAGGTTGGACTCAATGATCTCAAAGGTTTTTTCCAACCTTGTTGATTCTGTGATCAGTTGACAGTTTATGAACCTTTCAGAAAAGCAGTTTTCTGAGGTTTTAGTAATAAGTTTCAGGCAACTTTTTTATCTTCATTTTCATGCAAATAGTATGTTGTAAGTCCAGTCTGATATTTGACGGCCTGGTTGGAGTGCAGGAGTGTATCATGCAGATTTTTGTCTCTGTGGCTGAATTTCAGGAGGTAGAAGTAAGTGGAATATGAACCTCATAATCCTGCCTCTGCAGTTTGCATATTTCATAATCACAGGGCAGATTGAATGTCAACAGGCAATATGGAAGAAGGCATGATAAATGTGTTACAGCACTGTCAGTGATGACTCTGGGGATTTTGATGAAGAGGGTGGTAATGTCTATCAATAATTCAATAATTCCTAGCAGACTCGAATGAAATTGTGTTCCCCTTAAGCAGAATTGTAACAAAATAGGCGTTCTAAAATCTGTTTAGTTAAAAAAACCCTACAACAACAAAAACCCCAACATCTTAGGAGTGTGAGATCTATGAACTTTTTAATATTGTGTATTTGAAATATACCATGGTAATGAAAGGAATTTATAGAACAGAAAGAAGCTGTAAATAAAGATGATAAATAGGCAGTGAGTGTGTTGTTTCATTTGTTTTGTTTTCATTGCTCATGAGAAAATTATAGAGATGGTTTGTGTCATCTAATCCTTCATTTTAATATTGTAATATAGTACAGTAGAAACAGGTAAGGTTTACCCTAGAAGGTAAAACTGTAGAAGCTAAGGTTGATTAGGCTGGGAACAGATTAGCTGGCTCACATAGTCATGAAATAAATTGCATTTTCTGAAGAGATCTTTAAATGAAACAAGTGTAAGGGAAGGAAGCAGGGGGAAGGCTAGGCTGAGATGAAATAAAAGAAGTGGGCACATTGAAGCAAAATAATTATATATGTGTGCATATTTGCTCATTTAGCTGCTGATTTCTATTTGGAAGCCTGTTTTCAGATTATGAATGGAATTTCATTGGGTTGTGCTCCTTTTTGCTAAATTTTGGTTTTGAGGAAATAGAAGGAAGGCAGCATGATATCCAGTTAGTGGGCTACTTTATATGCATGGATTTATTGTTTCTTGATGTGGTTGAATATACCAATACTGAGATACCAAAATAATGATGCTGTCTTGATCCAAAACCCACTGAGCTAAACAGGGAAGAAAGCACAGAATGATGATGTTTTGGTCAGGCCAGAAAACTGCCCTTCATAATCTTGAAACCCAGATGTTTTCCTACTGACCTCGTGCTAATAGATCTGTCATTACAATATCTTGGCTCCAGTTATGGGGGTTGTTGGAGGTATTATTGCTCTGTTTCCACTGTGTGTGTTATTATCTTATGTCAGTTGTAGTGTGATCCCCATCCTCATGCACTGTCTAGTAAACCATGGTGATCTAGGTGAAGTGGGTTAATTGAAGGAAAGGAAGTCCTGTGAGTCAGTGGTAACAGGCATTAGCAGATTATAATGTTTTATTGGCTCCTCATTATACGAGCTTTGAAATCTGCAGAAGACCTCCTTCCAGAGGTGGGGGGCTGGGAAGAAGGATCTGCATTGCATATCAGCTGCCATACCAAGCTACCCTCAGGCTACCTCATTTGCCCTTCTTTTTTTTTTTTCTCCCCTGCATTTGTTTTTTTCCTGGATATCTCTTTGTCTAAGAGCCGGTTAATTTATTTTTGTGTTGTAGCACTATTAATTTTTGCCTTTTGGAATAGATTGAATGCAATGTGTGTTAAAAAGAGGCATTGACATCTTGGTTTTATTTTGGGTAAGAGCTCTTGCTCTTGGGGGAGGCTAAAGAAAAGACATGCTGTAAAAGAATTACGATTCATCAGTTTTAGTGACTGACATGTATCTTAATAACCCTGTGCTCTAATTGGCATTTTAATTAAAGATGACATTTTAATTGGTTATTTTACCAATTTGGCTTGGTTATTAGCATCAGCTACTTCTTTCATTACAGATAATTTATCTATGCCATCTCGATATCCATAAAAGATATTTTAAAATAGTATTTTGCTGTTCTGACAAAACTGAGATCCCTTTTTCTTCCTCCTCCAATGCACTTCCTAGTGCTTGACCTGGAGCCTGCAGTGTTTGCCATTGAAAAAAGTGAAATAAATGTACCATAAATACAGATGAACAAGAAAAATATCTCAATAGCAAGTAACTATAAATAAGTTATCATTGTTAGTACATTAAGTCTTTAAAATGCAAACCAACTGTGCGATATTATTTGCAGCTTACCTGCCAGTTGTCTGGCTATCCATTTTTCAGACATTTAGAAATATAGTCTCATAATTGTTTCCTTCCCTAATATTATTTCATCTTTTTTTTTTTGTATGATCTTAATTTCATATTTTGAATTTTACATGAAGGTCAATAGAAAACATACTCTTAACTCTCAGATCTAATAATAGGATAACCTTCTAGAAAGTCAGAGAGTGCAAAATAATTCACAGGGAACAAAAAATGCCCATAAGTACTGCACAGAAACTTCAAAAAAAACCATCCAAATAAAAAAAAATAAGGCCAGGATTGGGCTATGGTATGTGCTTAATAGAGTTTAATAATATTGAGATATTAATTTCTCTTTGAAAAAAGATCCTTGGGTTGATTAGGAAAGCTAGAAGCTTCAAAGCCCACAGGAGCTCAGCTGGGGCCTTGAATAGGCTTTGAAAAGTCAAGCTTAAGAAAATTTACCCTCAGCAGTTTTAGGTGCTCCATTATTATATTTTATTTTTTAGGGAGCTGTCATGTTGTTGTCACCACATTGTGCCACAGAGGATAGAAGTGTGGATGGAATGATTGTCTATTCTTTAAATACGCCTTTTGAGAGCTAACTAATGTTAGGCACTTGAAAATTGCCTGGCAAAAGGGCACAATATAAATGGAATATATGAGAAAAAGTTTTTTATCATGAAAACAGCAAACTATTTTTAAATACTTGTGCAAGAGAGCTGAGGGCTCCTCTGAGGTGCCAGACTGACAATGTTGCCCTATCCTGCACCCAGAGAACATATGCACCCTGGGCTGCAGTGCAGCAAGTTATCCTGCCTGTATGTCTGCCCTGTCCTAGAAAGACTGCCTTCAGCTTGCCTCCTGGCTCTGCTAAAACTGACATTTAATACCTGCTTTTGTCATCATAACTTTTTTTTTACTATAGGTGATTGCCTGCTGTGAACAGGATGGAGACTATCTTCTCCATTTTGTTTTTTGTTCTGTGCTAATGAAGCACATGGTGTTAAATGCTTTATCTAGCACAACAACAATTTTTATATAAAGGAAAGAGAGCTCACAAAACAAGGTGATGAAATGTGTATCTCATGGTCATTGTCTTGAATTCTTTCACCATTTCATGTGGAGATAAAAAATTGTGTTTTTGTAAGTGCAAATGGCTGCTAAGGGGCTTCTTAGCCTGATTGTAGGAACCGAACCAGAAAGTGGTTTTCTTATAAAACATCAGCATTGTTTTGATTATATTTTTGAAAATATTATGCAGAGAAATGTTACTAGAAGTACTTAAGGAAAACAGTTCCAGGTTGTAAATTATAATATGGATCTCTGCATTTTGACTGCGTTATGCTACTAACTGTTGTAAACTGCACAGGTAACTTCTCTTTGTTACTAGTCCAATTTTTGTGAATCAGTAATGAAAATTGACTATGTTTATTTGTTTCAACTCATTTTATTAAAGGGTGTGGGAGGAGGTACATGACATTGTTCTTTTGCTCCTACAAATTAGTAGCACGTTCATAATACAGAGACCCTACAAGCTTAAACAGATTTTTTAAATTGCCTAAAGCATGACTTCTTTTTAAAATATTTGTGAATGACAAATTGCTTTTATGGCTTATCAGAAGAGAGCCTGATATTGCTCTGTGATATTTTCTGTCTGTATTAATTGAGATATATTTAAAACAGAATGTAATTGTTCCAGGTGAAGGTATTGATGTCTAGTGTGTGTGTCGAGCACTGCAATGGAGTGCTAACAAAACTTGGTCATCTCAGAGCAATAACTTTCTGTAAACTGTAAATACTAGAATGCATTTTGAACTTACTGAGAAGTTATGCATAGAAATACCTAACTGTGAGGGCTAGCTGAGCCTTTTTTAATTTGTTTATAGTATAGCTGAGTATATGTTTTATTGCTTCCAAACCTTACTTACCCATCCCTATCACAAACTCATACAGCACACAGCTTTTTACTTGCTTCAGTTACCCTGAATGACCAGGTAATGAATTTTCACGATGATTCTTCTGCAAGAGTCTGTGTTCTGCTTCCTGTTATCTAGGAATGTTGTGTGTGTAAATGCTTAGTTGCTGAGTTAGACTGGTTTTCTTTCTGCTGTTGTTTTGGAGAAAGCTTAGTCAAATGCTTCTGTAACCCCAGATGTTTCACAGCTTTCCCTTTTATTTCTGTACTCAAGGGTTCAATATTAGAGATCCACTTTCTATCGGAGGATGTTTGTGCAGAATAGTCTTGCAGCAAATCAATACTGCTCCTAATGTGGCAGGATAAAGCCATGTGTTCCCTTCCACTCCAGGGGACTGCCTTTACTGCCTGTGCAGCTCCCCACTGCCTGCCAAGACCAAACCTGGCTTCTTGATGTAGTGATATGGGGAACTAGGCAGTGGGCTGGCAGACTAGTAAAGGCAAACAGGCTCAAATTAAACAGAGGTGTTCTTGATTTGTGGTACTGAGAAATATAGCAAGGTCTCTTTGTCTGAACTACAGTATCTGAGCTAGCTTGGTAGGCTGCATGGTAATGCTTGTCTCTAATGACAGCAGGCATCTAATATGCCAAGGGTTTAATGCTCTCAGACAAGCGCTTTTCTCTGTGTATCGGTTTCTGGTAAGGATGAGCTGTCACTACTCAATGTGTGTGGATAACAGAGGTCTCCTGAGATAAGGCTGTTCATTATGCTTCCTGAAGAACCATTAAATTTCTATCACTGCAATGTGATCTGCTCCTTGGGTAAAGACATTGTTTTCTGAGCCTTCTGTCCTAGCCTCTACTTGTATTATGCTATTTTATTTAATTTTTTTTTTTAATCCACAAACAACAAGGATGTAGAAATACATAAAGACTAATAATTCAGTGTTTTCCTAAAATCACTAGGTTGGAAGAGACCTTCGAGATCATGGAGTCCAACTCATGCCCTAGTGCCTCAACTAAACCATGGCACCAAGTGCCACATCTAATCTTTTGTTAAACACATTCAGGGATGGTGACTCCACCACCTCCCCAGGCAGACAATTCCAGTTCTTTATCACTCTTTCCATAAAAAACTTTTTCCTGATATCCAACCTGTATTTCTCTTGGTGCAGCTTAAGACTGTGTCCTCTGGTTCTGTCAGCTGCCGCCCTTAGAAAGAGACCAACATGCACCTGACTACACCCTCCTTTCAGGCAGTTGAAGAGAGTGATAAGGTCACCCCTGAGTCTCCTTTTCTCCAGGCT
>VYXF01000210.1:680573-708258 GCA_013397295.1 Polioptila caerulea
CTTAACCTTAGCAAAGAGTGCTCCTGTCCAAGCCATGGGCCAGGCTTGGACAGGAGCTTTTCCAGGAGGATGCTGTAGGAGAGTGTCAAAGGCCTTGCTAAAGTCCAAGTAGACAACAAACACAGCCTTTCTCTCATCCACCTGGTGAATCACCTGGTCATAAAAGGAGACCAGGTTGGTCAAGTACAACCTACCCCTCCCAAACCCGTGCTGGCTGGGTCTGATACCCTGGCCATCCTGTAAGTGCTGTGTGATGACACTCAGTATAAACTGTTCCATCACCTTACCTGCTACTGAGGTCAGGCTGACTGGTCTATAATTACCAGGATCCTCCTTCCTACCGTTTTGTGAATGGATGTGACATTGGCCAGCTTCCAGTCATCTGGAACTTCACCACTGAGCCAGGACTGTTGGTAAATGATAGAGAGTGGCTTCACAAACTCGTCTGCCAACTTCAATGTGGTTGTAAGTATTATCCAGTAATAACTGCAACAATCTTTATTTTGGTTGAGACTGTTTAGGCTGGTTCATCTAAATTACTACATGAAAAAATTTGGTTTAGTTATGGGAAAGTAATTGAGGTACAATAGAAACACTAAGATTTTGTATCTCTCTGAAATTTGTGCATGCTATTTAATTGCAGTCATTGAATTAGCGTGTAAATTTACATTGAGTGTAAATGTGTGGAGTATTTTTCTGCATAAAAATAATATTCTGTGTATGTTGGCTATATTTTTAGATGCAGTAGTATGTTCAGGATTACCCTTTTTACTCTGAAATGTTACTGGCTGTCAAAAATTAATAGGACAGGGACAACTTTTTAGAGTGAAACCTTTTAATATTTGTACACAAATATAAAATGCTATTAATTACAGGAAGTTCTTAAGGTAGATAATACTTTTATGGTAGAGTATATAATACATTTTACAAAGCTGTTTCAGTCTTCTTTTTGCTAGTCTGAGCATCTGGTGAATAAAATAACGAAATTGAGTTTTTAGTTTCAGAAAACAGATTTTTTTAAAAACTCAGCTGCTAAATTTGTCTCTTGAGTTTTTTCCATACCTGATTTCTGATTATGTAAGCCTAATGGTAAATTTGGATTATTATACATATGAGATGCATGTATTAACCAGCTAAATACTTTTCACATGTCTGTGTGTGTTTTATCACATGAAGTAATTATGCTTATTTTGTCATTGTGGATGATCTCTGACCTTTGCATTTCTTTATCTTGAATGATACATATTCTGTGTGTTGATTACCAAGAGTGTCTGGGAGGCTGACAATATTTAGATGTAAATACAGCAGTGCAAGCAGTGCACATTTGTGCTCTAATTCAGCAGTGTGTTTGTGACATGAATCACATTTTAATAATTGGGAGGGCAAATTACTAGACAGCTGTCTCAGCAGAGAAAATAAGAATTGTTTGCATTGATAATTAGCATTTCTTTTTTCTTTAATTATTGAACATTTCAAACAGAGTAAATTTTTTGGCACTTTTTGAACGGCTGGAACATGTGTTTGTTTAAAAAGAGGAATAGAACTTCTGGTAGCTCACCTCAGCTGGGTTGTAGATCAGTGTTACCATCAGTTAACTTATTTTTAACTAACCATCAGTTACCATCAGTGTTACCATAGTTTAACTATTAAACTGTTCTTACCTCAACATAAAAGTTTTACTTTGATTTTTCTACCCCATTCGGTCCGGGTGGGAAGAGGAGAGGCTGAGCAAACAGATGTGCCATACTCCATTTTCAGCTGATCTTAAAATCACTACATAGGTCCTGTAGTTAACTTGGGTGAAGGTAGATTAAAAACCAGAAATTCATTGTTACAATTTAGCTTTTAGGATATGAGGAAAGTTTACACTACTATGTGATATTAAAAATTGCTTAGATATGAGAAACAAAATCAAAAGTGCTACAGAAAATGTAATTCCTGCAGTAAATAGTAGAAGATATTACAAGTGATATGATAACACATGTTGCAAAGTAAGCCTTTGATTTAAATTTCTCTAATCTCACTGTATGACAAAGAATCACAGAATCTCTAAATATAAGCACAGGATATGGGTGAGGAGGCAACTTGTAGCTAGGTCAGGGATCCAGGTAACTCAGATCTAAGGAGTGGTATTTACACAGGTAGAAGTCATAAGATTGTCCCAGTTATTGTTATTTTTTCAGGGCAAGTAACTTATATGATGCGATAAGGAGATTGTCAGTGTTATATTACAAAAATAGGCCAAGCTAAGAAAAGACTGTGTCAAAAAAATGTTCTGCATATTAAGAGGCAAAAAAGCTCTCAAAGCTGTTTCAAAGGTTTAAAAGAAAATGGTGAAAGGCCTACTTTTCATCTTCATGAGTGTCTCACTTTTGGCCAGGACAGAGTTAATTTTTTGCAGTAGCTGAGGAGCTACGACTAGGAGGTTTTTCTGTTTTATCTCACAGTCATTGCCTGGGATTGGGAAAAGGGTCTTTCTTTTGCTTTGGAGAAGGACATTCCTTCCTATGGGAGGAAATGCAGTGGGGAAGAGCTGATTGGTATTTGATTACTGTCTACTGTTGCAGACTTTCTTTGCAAGTCTTTGTCTTACACTTTTTCCTATTAATACTGTTGCTGTTACTGTTCATTTTCTTATCTCATTAGTAAATGGTTCTTATCTCAACCCGTGATCTATGCCTTTTTTGCTCCCCCTTGCAGGGGGAGAGGGAAGCAAGTGCAGAGTGATTTTAGCAGGACTACATGGAGAGTATCATTCCTAAACCACACCAACAAGGTTTATTGTTGACTTGAGTAGCTATAGAATGCGTTTTCTTTAACATAAACAAATGAAAAGCAGGACAAAGTTTGAAGTACTTGAGGTGTGTTTGTGCCTTTTGTACTTAAAAAGAATCAGGAAGTTTTAGTGAGACTGTTGAAAAATTATCTACCAAGTCAACATTAAACTCTTAAGAAAGAGGAGGTGTAGCTTTCAATGAAGCAATTGTTGTAGGCAACTTTTTTGTGAAAGGAGCCGATTACTTCACCTTGGAGTAGCAAAGTTATTGTGGCAGCCAGCATTTTCATCTGTGACAAACCAGAAAAATCTGTTGTTCCTGCTCATCCACTTTGAATGAAGAGATAGCTGGTAGATAAGTCATATGACATTATTCCAGTAGGACTTGATCAGATGTGTTGGAGTGTTTAGACTTTGTTTGTATTTTATGTTTGATTTTTGGTTTTCTGTTTTTGTTTTTGTTTTTTTTATTTTTTAATTGCTTCCTAACATTTGTTTGAATGTATGAGCCTTATGTATTCCATCCCTTAAGATGTGTGGTTTGAAGGAAAAGATTACTCTCACCTGATTTCATACATATTACAAAAGTCTGTACATTCCAAATACACTTTGGTCATGATTCCTCTAGGTCATGATTCATTTCAGCTAGCTTGGATGAGAAGAATTCCATTCTAAAAATGCCTATTTTCTCAAATACAGAGAGACCACCAAGCCATGATTTTAGACTTGTGCAACAATCTTGTGCAGATGAATCCCACTCAAGATTGTCTCACCAACACTGGTGAGACAATTTGGTGTACCTAGTGATGCCAATCTCTTTACAAGTGGAGTGTGACATTGTTCTTTGAGTACATTATTGTCTTGAGATGTAATTTAGGCATTCATGACTGAACATGTGCTCTAGATAGACACAAAAACCTTATACTTCCCATCACAATTATTACCTACATATTACCTCAAACCCCTTTTAGTTCTACATTTTCAGAAAAGCTTAGGACTGTCTAGGTATTCCTGTATTTCCAGTCCATGTTATCATTAGCTAAAGCTCTTCTACTGTAAGCTGCGAACAGACTTACATCTTTGAGGTTCTTGGGAGCAACTGGTATAGTGCTTTGGCATCTGAAAATGCAGTTTTATGTGTGGTACTCTCAAGGTCTAGTCGAGTTTCACTTGAATGAGACCTAAGATAAGTCAAAAACCGGTTTGCTTAGATACTCAGGTTAAGAAAAGAAGATTTTTAATGTGTTCCGAATCGTGAGGTTACAATCAGCATATTAGAATATATGGAGTGGGCAACTATCTATGTTGGTAAATCTTGATATAAATTGCCTGAAGAATGTAAAATTCAGCTTAAATTTTCAGTCAATATACCCATCTTTTGAGAAACTTCTTAGAGGATTGTTTTCTATTGAGCTGTTTAACATTCTCATGTGGGAAGCATTGTGAGCTGTGTCACTTGGGAATTTAGACTAATACAAGAATAAAGCTTTAGGAAATACAATGTAATAATGTATTCTGCACTGGCACACCAGGAAGCAATTTACCCAGAAGGTCTTTCCCAGCCCAAATTTAAACTAGTTTGTAATGCAGTGATTGTGAGGACAAACTTCTGCCATCAAAGGTCATCTTTTTACTTCACGATTAAGACAGCACCACCTACTGATGCTTTTCGTCTTCAGATATTTTAAATATTTTTTTTGTTGCTTAGCTCTTCCGTAAAAAATATTTTTAGTCCTTTTGCATCCCCTTCTTCTCCCTCTCTTTACCTCCTTCCCCTACCCCCAATTAGCAGTTTCATTTAGTCAGTTATCTCTCTGCTCTGCCATCTCTAGGAGTTGTTTCGGCCGCTATATTTTTCACATACATGGGGTATTGCAATATAACAGATATGTTAGCCTCCATAGAGCTACCATATATCGACACATTTCCTAAAGCCAAGAGCCTTTTTCTTCCTGGGAATTTTGTAAAGTGCGCCGAAAAAAGTGTTTAGCAATTTTTCTGGGATTTTCTGTGTCTTGCCAGTCTGGTTAGAGCAATAGCTGTAAATGATTAAAATTCCCAGAAGATTGGCCACAGCTCAGACATAGGTCAGATGCATCTTTTTTCAGCATGCCAATCAAAACTTAAAAGCAAGAGAAATGAAGGCTTAATAGCTCCCTAGGAAACAAAATTTCAAAGGTATGTGAGCTCTTTGCTATTTTTGATTAGCCTTTCCCTTTGTCATGAGCCTCATAAATAGTTTTCTTGCATAAAGAAACTGCTTTGATTAATGGGTCAGAGCAATTTAAGATCCACGTAGGTGTACTTGCATTGTTTGATTGAATTGTATTTTCTTGCTTACTCTTTCTATTGTATACTTAAAATACAAGAACATGCTTTCTGTATTCCTCTTCATTTCCACCTCAGTGTTGTCTTTCTTTCTCATATCCCATCCAGGTTTTTGGTAGACTTTGGGAAGTATTTGCCTATCTTCTTTTTTAAGGTAGCTCTTTTGTTATGCATGCAGAGTTATAAAAAATAATACAAATGTTTTGGAGTATTTAGCATGCAAATAAATAAGGACTATTCATTCTTCCTATTGTTTTCTAAACATTAGAAATGTAAAAGCTACACCATACTGTTTTCATCCATTTCAGTAGTACTGAGGAACATTCAAAACTAGTTTGGACAGAAATGGAGAAATATTCCACTGAAGCTAGAGGTGGAATTGATGTAAGGTGGAATTTGTCCTTTGCAGCATGCCTGCAGAAGTGCTGTAAGGCACCGTGAAATGTAGACGTTTCATGAATCTTTGAAGGGATTGCGTATGTAGCAGGGTAAGATAACCAAATATCATTTGGGTCTGATGCTCAGTTATGTATCTTGGCACGGAGTACTGTGCACGCAACAAAACTGTCATCCCTCACAACATATCTTTAGGAGGCATCATAGTAAAAGGCTAGACTGGACTATCTCTTAAAAATAGACTTTTTATTCCCTTTCTCATGCTTCTATATCTCTGATACTCGGTGGCAAAAGAATTGGGTGATGGAAGAGAGAAGGCATTCCTGTCTGGTACTGGTTCCAAGCCTGAAATAAAATTATCATGTAATAGCAGCTCTAAATTCTGTATAGAGAATTCAGCTTGTTTGATGGACATTGCTATGTAAGATAAAAATGGATTTGAGAAAACCAAAAAGGTTTGAGTTGCTGTACCATTTATAACAATGGTTTCTGAGAATACAACAATCTCATATAAATGTACGTGTGTGTATATATATACATGCACATGATTTTTAATTTATTTTTTCTAATTCATTGTCTGCACCAGTTTGGTGATTCTGTGGCAATTGGCATCCTGCTTAGCAGAAAAGCATTGCAGGGATGTAAATATTAGGTTGCTTTTTATCTTTTTCTTTAATCCATACAAATCTGAAAATAAATGTTTTAATATGCATTTAATAGAGCCAGGAACGATGCAAATAATTGTCATTCTGTCCTCACTGATAATGTGGTGGCTCCACATAGCATTCTGTACTGAAGAGGAGGTTTGCTCCATGAAGAAATGCAGAGGATAAGGTGACACCACTTACAGAAATAATACAAAATGTTGCAGCCACACATGCACTTAATAAAGGAAATATCATCTTCAGACTTGTCCTTATGGGGTCACTTTTTATCTAAGTAAAAACCATTTCACTGATTTGAAAGAGCTGTAAACACTGCAGCTTTTTGTATTGCTGTGAATCAGGCATGTGTTTGGAGCAGAATTAATTTTGTATTAGAATAAATAATTCTGTAGGCAAGCCTCAGTGCTTAGAGATGTTTTTGGCTCACCAGCTGCCTTCCCAGACTGCTTTTATCTGGTGCAGACAAGCCTTTCTATGGCACTTTTATCATATGTGTGTGCAAAGAACAGATACTGGCTTCTTATTCTGAATGCTGGCTAAAAGCAATGTTCCCTGGAATTGCTCTCAAATCCTCCAAGAGTCAACATCATCTTCTTTTTCTGACAACTCTTTGTGTGTCTGATCATAATATTTGAAGTTAGACCCATACAGAGAGCCTTAATGCTTTCTCCCTGTGGGAAAAGACTACAATGAAAGATAAGAAGCTTTCATGGTTAGAGGTTTTTTAAGGCCATTGTGAAATTATTGCTATGGGTAATTATTAGAACCATACTGAGGCACCACATCACCTAGAAGATTCACAGCATCATATCATGTATGGAAGTTACACCTCTGATATTCCTGACCTGCCTATCTTGAGTGTGAAGCTAAGCTGAATAATTTTGCAGAATGTTTGTGGTGAGCCTTATCAACCTCAAGGACAGTGGGGTAGAACATGTCTTTTGCACAAAATGTGCCCCATTGCCAGTCTCAGGGGAGTCATAGGGTTTTGACACTCTCCCACCATTTCTCTCAGCCATATTGCCATCCCTGGGAACACTAATGGGCAAGATCAAAGGCTGATTTGTGTCTGGGATTTGCTTTAGTTGTACGCTGAGATTTACAAATGCACTTGCTTTTGGTCCTGGCATATACACTATCATGTTTGAAACAGGTAAATGGATATTGTCTCCAGTTTTTTCTCCCTCCCAGCTCCCAAATTCCAACTCTGTTGTAACTGCACATAAACTAGAAGCTCCATTTTAATAATGAGGTATTAGCACTGAAAGTTGCATGGCATTTCCTGTCAGCATATCCAGAAAATAATTTCTCTATCTAGATTTCCAGAAATTCTTTAATAAAAACATAACTCCGTTAAGCATAAATCATTATCAGTGTAGCTGATAATACTCAGGATGCAATTCAGTAGACTTACCCTGTACAAAACCAAGAAAATTTGAAAAGTGCAAATTAAAGTCATAGTTTTATACCTGGACTGGTCTCAAAATTGCTTTATATGGTATGGCAAAAATTGCAAATGTCTGTATGGGTGCAAGAGGATTTTGGAAAAGAAAGTAATCTGTTGGGTCTCTAATGCAGCCCTTGTCCCCACCCTTGGCATTGACAGCCATACTGCAGTATTTTGGTGTGAAGCCTCCCAGGAATGCACCTCATGAGGTCATGGAGTTTTAAAACATCCAAAGGCCAATGACAATGGGAAGAAGCCAAGGACAAAAACTCATTATCTAATTTTTTCTTTTGGCTGTACAGCAACTTTTTCTTTGTAGATTTTGTAGAACCATTAGAATTGACTGAAACATCAATTGCTTACAGCCTGCCCTCCCTGAATGTTCTCCTCAACCAGGCTGATTTGCAACATCCAGACTCTGTAAAGACATTTGTGTTAGCTTCCACCAAATATTTAGTGAATGTGCCATTTACAGGAAAATATTACTATTATTGTAACTACTACTGCTGTAGTACATGGAAGAGGCCTGCAAGAAGCTTGAGGATTCTAGTTACTTTCTGAAAATCCTGTCAGTGTAAACTTCTTGAGAACTATCAGTGTTAATAATAAGGGCAGTATAGAAAGGATAATTTCTGGTTGATTCTCAGAATATATTTTAGGCCTAGTCCACTTCCCCACTAGTCTGTCAGTAACCTGTAGCTCACAGTTAAGTAGAAGTTATTTCAGACACATTTCACTTGACTTAAGTCCACTTGAATTTAGGCAAGTATTTGAGGTGCTTAAACCAGAAGCTTCATCACTACCCCACCCCCTCCATCACAAATATTTCCACATAGTATTTTCCTCATTGTGTTGTTTAGCAAGAAAGTCTAAGGATGTTCCTGGCTTGGATAGCTTGCTTCACCTCCTTTAGACGTGTGTTTGTAGTGGTAAATGCATCTGGAAGACTATTTTAGTAGTATCTGTAAGTATCTGTAAATTATTAGAAATTGTTATTGGATTACTTTTTTGTGTCTTTTAAGAGAATAAAATTGTAAAAAAGCTCTAACTAACCTTGACTTTTTTATTTGTAGGTGACTACTAAAACCCTGCTATTTAATGTGTCATCATTATGCTATCTAAGACTGTGTATTTTATTCTGTGATTGTGTGTATGTAAAATATCAGTGTAAAATAGCGAAAAATAAATTTAGTTCTACTGTAAAAAGAAAAAAAAAAAAGAGTGCCAGCCAAGAGCATTTAATTACAGCTGTTTATGCTGAAAAGGCTGAAGACCATGGAACAATGTGTTGAACGGAATGAGCAAGAATTTCCACCCTGTGCTTTGCATGTTAAAAGTAATGAGGGCAGTCCAAACAAAATTATTTGCATTTTGTCCATCTTTGGCTTGAAAACATCATGCAGTTCCACAGAATAGCTTAATTGCCTGGCATAGCATAATTGCCAGGCATGAGAAGTAATATAATTCACATGTCTGACCATGAAATGAACCAGAGAAACTGCTGGGTTTTAACAGCTTGGTTTTACAATAGTTATAAGCATGAATCCAGATGTTGATCCCTGCAGCGGTATCTCATGTTTCATCTTCCTGCATCCTGGCATTATGTTTTTGTGCATTCTGTGGATCTGTGAAACTCTCAAACCAGAGAAATCTCAGGTGGGGGTGGGAACAGGAACAGGCTGCGCCTGAGAGTGATATCTGGCTCTGTCCTGCTGTGCTTCAAATTCTGTGGAAACAGGGTGAGATAAGAAATGTGTGCTTGGGAAGTTTACAGTATACTATTGAATCTGATTTGCTTCTGAATCCAATAAAATCCTAAATTTGTGGAAGATTTTAACAGCCTAATTTCAATGACTACTTCCTATTTTATGGGCAGTTAACACCTTGCTCTTGTTTTTTTATTTCAATGACTTTCCCCAGAGTGCTCTAAATAATGACTAGAAAAATGGTCTCTAAGCATTTAAGTTTCCTTTGGTGAGTGTGTTTGTAATACTCTGCTTGTCTGCAGAGGGAGGTGATTCTTAAAGATTAGAATAACAAGGAAAGTTATTCTAATTCTAAGGTTAGATGTGTCAGGATAAAGCAGTGTTTGGTAACAAGCTATCTGGGTATGTGTTCTCTCGTATAGTAGCTTAGTGTATGATTGTTTATATTCCTGTGATTTCCCAAGACAAATGCATCTTCTGTTTGTTTCTAGTTATTTTTGTAAAGGACTTGTCCTTACTGCTTGATAAGTCCTTCATTGCCATTGTTTTCAATTGTATGTGAAGATAGATATAGATAAGATCAGTTGCCGCAGCTGTGGTGTTGAGAATAACTGCAATTTTGTTTCTTGTTGGAACACTCTTTAGTCTGGGGTAGAAATTGTATTTCACAGGGTACTATGCTATCAGTGCTTCTTTTTATCTATATTGATCCCTTGATTTTGTCTTGTTGTTGGGTTAATCTCACACCCTTTTGGGCATATTTGTAACTGGATCACAATAAGAAAGTTTAGGGGTGGGACTTGGAATTTTAAGGAAGATATTTTCTGCCCATTTTTAATTGAGTGTTTTCAGTGTTTTAGCCGAAGATTCTTTGCTTTTTTCTCTCCTGTAACTTTTCCTTTGACACTGGTAGCTGGAATTCACTAGCTGTACTCAGTGAATACTATGTATGCCCACAGAGCTGTAGAGGGGAATGAATGGGATCATATATCACTTCATCCTGCCAAGTATTAAATGAAACTCCAGTATCACTTAACAAAAACAAACAAACAAAATACAACAAAACCAAATAAAGCCAAAAAAACAAACCAAAACCAACCAGGAAAAAAAAGCCCACCCCAAACCAAAACCACTAAGACAAAAAACACACAAAATCCACACACACACACCTAATGAAGACAGATAATCAGTAAAATTGTAAATCAATCTTGATTTTTTTTTTTACCTCAACAGGTCCACAGTCAGAATGTAACCTCCTGTAAAATGGAAACCTGTGAAGAAAGATACAGATAACAGTTGGAGTTAAAAGTGATAGATGAATATTTCTCTTCTTAAGCATCAGCTTTTAAAAACGCTATGGTGATTTGGAAAGTCTCAAGAGTGAACTGTGAAGTTTTTGTCAGCTCAGTCGATGCATTTCTTAGTCATTTCTCCAAGACACTGATGTTCAGAGATGGTGTGTGATGGAAAAAAGCACCATGTTTCTGTGTTTGTAGCCTCTGCTTTTTGGATTAGTTTGCTGCATTGCTGAACCGATTTCATTTTGAAGGGCAAGGAGTGAATGTGATGGATTTATCTTCAGAGATGAACAAACATGGAAGGAATCCAGTAAGTCATAAGCTAGAAGATCAAAAGAAGGTAAGATTATTTTTAATTACTTAATTGTATTTGAATGACTTGCAAACTCTTTTATGATTTTCAGTAAACTGGAAATGAATGTGCTTTCGAGGATATAGCATCTGCTGTGCTCACACAATATTGCAATACAGAAAACTTCCTGAATTTGTCTAGCAAACTGTCTGTCAAAACCTGTACTTGCTAACCTGCTGATCTGAAGCAAAAATCTGACAACAGCCTGAGATAGGATGAAATCTTTGGTTTTTATTGTGGATGTGTGGGTAGATCCTTCTCATTCTGTCCTACACAAAGTTCTGGATAATGTATTGTTCAATTTTTATCCTTCAGTATCTAAGGCAGTTTAAGCATGTAAATTTATGCTTCCATGGTATGGGAAGTTCTTTCAGAAATCCCACTTCTGCAACAGACTGTCCTAAAAATCCCACCTTCCAAGTTCATGTCCTTTACTTACTCATACTGTAGTCCAGAAATACATCTAATGCTTATTTCATAAACCTTAAATTGATGGCTTAAAACTTTTGGGGGATAATAGAAAGATCCATGCTTTATTGGTCTTTTGGTATTACATTAATATCTCTTTCCTGATAAAAAAGCTTTTGGCTTGCTTTGTTTTGTAGGTTTTCTCAATCACTAGTTTATTAAAAATTCAAAATGCTCTAATTTTCTTTTTGCCTGGGTTCTAAGGTCAGGCCTGCACTGATTGGCAGCCAGCAGAGAGAATATGTTCTGATGTAGCATCTGAGGCTGTGGTGTGCTTCATACAGTGCCTTGAAGTGAGATTTACTGGCCTCTTTGACTTATTGCATAGGTTCAATGGAACTGTCCAAATAATGTGTTGAATTGCAGGTTATGTCCTTGATTACTACATTCAGTCATAGCCACTAACCGTCTAAAGTGCAGAAAATTGTAGGAAATATACTATGATAACACACATGATGAAATTATTACAGAAAATATATTCAGCCTTTGAGCATTTTTTGTGTAATGGAGAAGAGAGAGAGGTATATGATAAAAGATAATTAGTTTACAACATGGTACTTTTTCCACTTCATAGTTCCCACCCTCTGTGGCACAAAAGAAAAGCTGAGGAAGGTTAGCATTAATCTCGCTGTCTGGTGAACTGTTTTCTGAACCATTATTATGTGACCTGGATCCCAGCATGCTTGAATCCCCTTTTCCTCCAACCCCTCTCTTATTTCAAAAGATTTTTTTTTCCCTTCATGTCTAATACCTGCAGATTCACTCTTACATACTAGCTCTTTGGATTGCTTAGGAGGAGGACATTTTTTTCAAAGAGGATCTGTTGCACCTCAAGGTCAAATCTTTTCTTTGAGCCAATCTGTAGATATTTTTTCCATCTGTAGGGCTATGCAATGACCACCAAAGGGTCTGCAGTTGATAACAGGCTCTGCTTTTGTGCTGTGGTTGATGCTGAAGAAGTAAATGTGCTGATAATAAACAGAAGTCTTGTTAATTTTAATTTCATTCGGGGATCTTTACTAGTAATTGAATATAATTGATATGCTAATATAAATATAGAAGGCTAATATTAAAAAAAAAAAAGGTTTATAAGTGGTGGTAAAACATAAGAAGTTGTAGTAATTTGCCTATATCTTTTTGCTGCATTGTCTCTAAATCAAATTTTTATGTAATTTTATATTTTACCATGATAGGAAATATTGGCTGACTTACTGGCTGACATGGGTGCCTTTGTTGCATACTACCTGGATCAGACTAGGCAAGAGTCAAGCTGAATTTCTTGGATACTTTATGTCCTTTCAATAAATAAAAAATAATATATTCTGGAAAGAGTCAACTGTTGTGTTGCTGCAGAATATATTGTTACTGTTTTCTTCATGAGCAATTCAAGAAACAAGTCAAATTGAGATAAAAAGCTCTGTGTTAGACTTTTCAGGTAGCTTTAAAAATGCATACTGTGTTTTTGGATGTAACTTCTCTAATAATTTCATAGCCCTGCTATATAGATAATAGCATAGGGTTATTTTTCTGTGATCTGGACTTGGATCTGTACAACTCTATTTAAATAATTTTTCATATTGCTAGTATGTATGGCACTCAAATATACTCCTTATCTCAAAACCCATCGAATGCTATCAGCTGCATTTTAAATAGGTGCATACTTCTCTTGCGGCTGCAGGACTGTCAAGTTCCTTATCCTTCCTGTAGCTGCAAGATGCAGTGACATTTTTATTGATTTCTGGCAATAGCTTACTTATATTTGTGGGACTGGCGTGTGTCACTGGGCTGATGCTCACAGTAAAAGATGAAGCTTAGTCATGAAGTTAGAACTTTCAGGAACCATATGGAAGCAGTAGTCTGATTTTTGTGGCTGAAGTGCTGGGGAAAGGAGGGAGTGCAGAGAGTAAAAAGGTTTTAGAAAGATCATTGTAATTAATTAATTTGACCTCTTACAGAAAACAGGCATAGGCTTTCCCTCTACAAATTCCTCTGTCTGGATGCAAAGCCTCAGGAATCCAGGAATGAGCTGGAACAGGTAGTTCTGGGTTGTTCATCATTTCTATCTGCCCAAGGACCATGTGTCCATGGTAACTGTCCAGAAGAAGACTTTTCTTCCTCGAGGCTTGATGTGCCAGCCATACAGCTTTATCCACATAGATATTTCAGGTTAAATGCTGTGCTTCTGTATCTGTTTGCCCTTTCCACAGTGCACTGTAATTCCTTATTATATCAGGATGATAAAAGTGAAGGCTCTAGGACAGAAATGTCAACGAGTAGCAGGTCCATGTATTGTTGTCTACAGTATGGTGTGCAAGTTCATGATTTTAGCACACGGCCACAAACTAGCCTTTTGAATAACAGATTTCTTTTAAATTTTAAGCATTTTTAATGTTTAAAATTAGCATGTAAAACCTGAAAGGGGCTGTCTTATCTATCTGTATTTTATCATTCAGAAGGGTTTTTCTGTCTTCAAAATCAACACTGTAATTTGTAATCTGCTGCCACATACATGGCTTATGCAAGCCAATCTGCGAAATGCATATTCAATATTTCCCGACTACTCCAGTCATTTAATTTTAATGTTTTCCTTACAAAAAAGTTTCATTGTGGCCATTTCTTTGTCAGACTATCCAGGTTACATGTGTCTTCAAAGAACACCTGCTTGCTGCAGGCCGGCAAAGCTGAGCCTTAAAATGATGCTGCTGCTGTGGCCCTGTTGAAGTCTGGAGACTGGGGGTGGGACCTGCCTGTGGTTCTCTGTGGGCGTGCAGATGTCTGTGAGGCAGCACACAAGTAAACAACACAGGTTCCTGTACCCTCAGGTGTTATGTACTTGATCATGTGTAAATCTGTAAAATTGTTTCAGAAATACAGGAATATACAGAATGTTTCCCGGTGGCAATAATACTCTGTGCCTTAAAGGTTTGGCATATCTGCTTTGTCTGCCAACTGCATTACTGCTTTCTCTTCCAGAATGTCTAGGGTGTTTCAGATAAGCCCTCCGAGTCCCTCTCCTGACCCACACCAAAAGATGTGTGCCTGAATTTGAAATCCATTATGCAGAATACAGTAGGAAATATATTGTTGCAGAATTTCTTGTTTCCAAAATAGGAGACTTTGCACCTCTACACATCTTGTCCTTATCTTGGAATTCTGAATACCCAGAATGGTCACAGGGATAGTTTTTCATTACATTTCCTTTAAACTCTCTTGACAAAAGGCCTTGATTCTTTTGTTTAGCGACAGATCCAAACCAAATGAAAATAGAAGAGAGTTTTTAGCACTGCACCACCTCCTCCCCAAATATATGTTTTGAAGGTAGATATGAGAAAGTATAAGAATCTCTGTCATTTTCAGAACAAATGACATTATTTTCTTGTCTTTCTTTTGGTAGGCAGATGAGCCACTGTACCCAGAGGGACTTCCAAATAGACATCAAGGCTCTATTACTGGACAATAATGAAATATATCTAATTAGAAGGAATAGCAAGCAAGCCTTGTCTAGTGTTAAATGTTTTGCTGATCTCCTTGGTAGCCATTTGGAGATTAATTAAAAGTCCAGTAATCTGTCAGGTTTTGCTTGACTGGATAAAATAATTGTTTACTGTTTAAAGCATCCGGCAGTCTTGATATGCAATTCTTTAAAACAACAAACCATGAGAGAAGGTTTAGATATAATAGGAATAATCAGCATGTACATCACAATGTTCCTTCATCCCATCTCCTTTGTCCTAGTCAATATTCAGTGCACGGGACAGCATTTCAGGAAAATCAGATGTTGTCCTCCTGAGGCAGTTGGGCCAGAAGCATAATTTGCTCTCATAAACACTCTCCTACTGCTGTGTCTGTGCTTCCCATTTTCACACCTCAGTTTTCATTTTTATGCCTAAATTTGTAGTCATCCAACAACTGTTTTGAAAAATATTGGTATGAAACCTCAGGCTGGCCAGAGTTGCTGCTGTTCTTGTTTAATAGTGCATTTTCATTTGAAGACCTAGGATCTGGATGAGGTTGCTTGTTATGTGAACAGAAAGGTTGATTTCTCCCATTCTGTTTTTGTTTTTCTTTCTGAGGCTCCTCTGAGTTTTCTATCCCTTTTCTTCATGCACTCCAGTCCCTCCTATACATATATCCATATACATGTGTATTCTGTGCAGTTCTTGTCCATCTGCTCATCTGTCTGTCAGGGGATGCTTTGTAAACGACTGAAGCTCTGCAGATCTGCTGACGAATCAGAGATTCTTTAGGCTCACTTGTATCCCATATTGCACAGCAACTGGCAGGGATTTTGTGGGGTATTTTTCGGGACGTGTAAGTGTTTTAACCAAAAACAGTGAAGCAAGGGAAAGGTGAGGGGTCATCAGGGCTTAGGGAAGTTATTTGTTCTTTTTTTTCTTTTTTACTTTGATACTCTGGAGTTAGGCACAGATAAGAGCCAACACAGCTGATGAGAAGTGGGCTGTAGGGATAAAACTACAGTTGCTTTTCTATATCAGCTTGTCATATATTTCCTCTGTCATTCTTTCCCTTAAGCTTTCTCCTTCCATACTCCATGTGTTTTCTGTTTCAAGAGTTTTGCTAGAAAGACCTGAATTATCTCCCTGTCTATCAAACCTCCCTGGGGCCCCACCACCTGACTCTTCTCACTTTCTGAAATTGTTCTGTGCACACTGCTAAGAAAGTTCAAATTAAAAAAAAACCCAAAAAACCACACAACCTTTAGAGTCTTAATAAATGGAGTTAAACATCATTTATGGAATACGAATCCCATATTTAATAATTTA
Organism: Polioptila caerulea; assembly: GCA_013397295.1. NCBI lineage: Eukaryota > Metazoa > Chordata > Aves > Passeriformes > Certhiidae > Polioptila > Polioptila caerulea. The sequence goes on from VYXF01000210.1 coordinate 696,794, forward strand.
TAAACCAAACTCATGTCCTCTGCTGCATATTAACAGGGCTTTTTCTTCCTTTTGGAGAACCATGATGTAAATAAGATAGTACATATTTCTCTTTTATACTTTTCATTGCCTTTCCCAAGCCACTATTTGCAAGAAACACTTGATTACAGAGAAGTATTTTGTCCCAGTGCTGCATCAAAACAGCTAAGAAATTAAATACTGATTAAATTAATTATTTTCATAAAATGATACTGGCTGGCTGATTTTTTTGTGTTTTGTTAGTATGCCTTGGTTTTGTAGCTGGTTGCTTTCCTTCTCAGCTGCAAACAGTTTTATCTTATAGTTGTTGCTGTTAATGTATGCCTTGATAACTGAATAAAACTTGGTTTTATTCAGGAATACCAAGTAAAAGTTGAGCAGTGTGTCATCACTGCCTGGTTGGAAGGCGATCAGCTGTTTTGCAGCTGTTACTGCTGGCAGATTTTTGTGTAATCAGATAGTTGAAATGAACACTATTCTGTATTTATGTGTACAGTATGGCTGGGGATATACACTACAGAGTTGAATGAGAGAAGGTGGCAGCTTCTCACTTGGGTTAACTTCCCTCCCTGTCCCCACTGAAAAAACAGACTCGCTGGCCTTGGTCTTCACTTAGTGCTAAAGACAGAGTTTCCAATTTCTACCAGTTACATTGCAAACGTAGGTTTAAGTGTCTTCTCTCAAATGGTCTTTTCTGATTTGGAATTGGGTACAATGGCTAAGAAGCAGAAAACAGTGAAATTAATGAAATTAGTATCTCATGATTATACAAGATTCTCTAGGACACCTTGGTGGTTACAAACTACCTGCAAGCTTTAATTATTTCAAATACAAAAGAAAAGACTAAAGAACTTTATACTATAAATCCTATTTTTTAAATGCTGTTGCTCCTACTTTAAAAAAAAAAAAAACTCTTATTAGCCTCACTGCAAGAATATTTTAAGTGATAATAAATAGCTTTGCAAGTAAGTGAAGCATTCTTCTTTTTGTTGTTGTCTCTCTACAGTGGCACTGCAAAACAAGGAAATCACTGTAATTGTTATTTAGTATTTTCCTGCTCTTAGCATTGTTATTTTTCAAACTGTTTTCAATAATGTTTGTCTACTTTTGTCCTGAAATCATGATCTGGGAAAACCTTATGAACTTCAAGGATGAGATGCTGAACTAATCTACACCCTTGTCCTATCTTTTATCTTCTGAGAAGAAGCATAAGCTTGAGAAGCAGTTGCATACAACATTGTACAGTGGAGAATCTCAACCTGGCCTTCTAGCTGATCCCTTCTCTTGTACTGGGACATTGTTTCAGGAATTTTATCACCCAGCTTCATGAAGATCATACCTTCAAAAGGTGCTTTGCGGTTTCTGCTGCTTGAACTCTCATTTTTTGTGATAGGTTCCACAATGAGTGTATTAGCACTCAGTTTTCCTGCTTGTTTATTTTGAAAGTATTTTCCTAAATTTTATGGATCTTTCTTTAACAAACTATGCATTTAGAGGAAATGCCTATTTTCTTGTTCCCCTTCCCTTGAACTTCAACTTCCTATGGAATTTTTCACTATGGTGAATGGGCTTCATGTAATAAAGACTATCAAAAGAATAGCCAGAATTCCTCCCAATTCCTCCTTGGACGAAGTAAGGACAAATCACCTGAACCTCCTGCTTATTCCAGTTCTGGACTGCATTTGAATTTCTGAAAGACACAAAAATCACTAAAGCAAGGTTGACATGGATGCAACTAAAGCTTGTTTTTGCTTTGTTAATTTTTCTACTTTAAGTGAAAAACTCTGCTGTGTTTATGAAGTAGTTGGAAAACCTGCTGTTGTTGTTGTTATTTTTACCATATTTGCATTGAGCTAGTTTCTTGAAATCACTCTTTAACATCACCTTGAGATTTAAGTGGATCCTAAATTCAGGTCAAGGACTCTGCAGCTTCCTAATTATCCCTGCAGTCTTGCAGTACAAGTAAAGATTGTAAGTGTTGTTAAATCTGTATGTCACCCAAGGAAATCCTACTATTTGCTTCTCTAATTCCCCTGGAAGGCTAATTTTTGATATTGGAAGGAGAGGCATCTGCTGCTGCTGCTATATCAGAAGTAAACAAGTGAGGGGCTGTACTGCAGTGTGTCTTTGTGGGAGGGATATAAAGACCTTTTTAAGATTGCATTTTATAAACATTAAAGCAAAAATTTTCTTGTGAAACTGAATTGTGTGTCTGCTTATAGAGCAGAGTTAATAACCTTTTAAACTCATTCTAGATAGACCTAGCCTAAAGCAATATATGACAGGACAACCTTGCCTACTATTGTGGCTTTTAGCTTCTGAATAAAATAATCTGGTGGAACACTGAGTGATTGCCAACAACAATTAGTAGTCCCAAATTAAACCAGTTCTTGTTTTCTTAGATGCAATATGTAAATACACACTCTGAATAGAGAAAATGAGAAAGGGTTGTATGAATGCAGAACTGATGCACGGAAAATTTAAAGCCTAGCTTCTCCAAATGAATTTTTTTCTAGGATTTTTCCATCCTTACTGGAAGGAATACATGTGAAAACCCTCCCAGACCTCAAAACCTGTAGAATTAGGGACAAGGTGTACTGCAAAGGTTGCATTAGTTTGTCTCATTAATTTCATAATGCACACAGTCCTCGAATATGAATCTCTAGAGTCTGAGTGCTGTATGCTTTGTTACATCTTAACCTGAAGTGCCAGCGTGCATTCATGCTGTGGTCCAATAAAAGAACACTGCTGGGAAGATGCTTCATTTTTATCTTTTTAATGGCTAGGTGCTGATGTTGGCTGTTCTCCATTGCTCAAGTACGAAACAAAGCAAAGGCAGGGAAGTATTCTGGAAATGGTTATCATTTTCTTCCTTCCTTTTACAGCTTGTTACTGGCAAGCACATACCATTTTGATTTGAATATAAGTATGTGTATACATACAAAGAAACATAATTGTGCTCTGTTTCCTGTAGGTAAATGTGAAAAGTTTCTTTGCTAGAAGAGAATGAAAAGCTTATAGAGCTATTGAGTTTAATACCAATGTTTCCTCTATTTTGTCTCTAGGTTTTGTGGGTTTTGTTGTTGAATTTTTTTGGTTGTTTGGATTTTTTTTTTACTTTGGGATATTTTACAGTTAGTTAAGTGAGCCTTAGAATATTCTTTTTGTAACATGTTAAGGTGTAATAAAATTGTATCTCAGTAGGAACTGGTGTATGCAAAATCCCTATCCCTATACATTTTTGATATTAGAAGTCCTTGATGTCTTCTAGAATTGTCAGTATTGGGCACAGAAATGTTTCTTAATGGCACTTTTACCTAAGTGACCAAATGTAGATTTTACCAGGGTGAGGGACAGCTCTAGAATACAGGGATATATGAAAAGTTTCTAGCAAAGCAGCTGTTGTACCAGTTTAACATTTATTATTTTTGATGGAAAAATGAACCTGTAGTTGAAATGCAAGTCAGCAGGCTGTCTTTATTAGTTTGACTTCTGGTATTATTTCTTTTGCCTACTTCTCCTTTCCTTTTGTTGTTACTGTTGTTTTCTCCTTTCTCTGTCAGGAATATTCTCATTACTTGTCATCTTCCCTCCCTCCTTGTTGTCCTCTGTCTATTTCATTTTTGTTTTCCTTCTCTTGTGCTCAACTTGTCTCAGCTTATCACTTTTTTCAGTATATGTGCATATACAAACATGCAGATAACTGTGTGTGAATATGCATACGTGAGCATGCATGTCTGCATGTCTATTTTTGTGTACAAGTATTTTGAGTGAGTACTGATATATAAATGTATAATGTGGACAATAATGCATCGGAAAATCTCTAGTGTAATTGAATCTGAAAATGCTTTTCTTTCTCCATAGTCCATTTGTTTCTTGTTTTTTTTTTTTTGGAAAATAGTATCCTTAGTGCAAGATCTCTGTCACACTGTGTACCTATGTGCACATTTGTGTAGCACTTTGGACAGGAGTCACAGCTGAGGGCTCTTGAGTCTTTTAAAAAAGCTTTTGTAGTAAGTAGGTTATATAATTTTTTGTTTCAAACTGGATTTTTTTGTTGATGGTGGTGAGGAATTTGTGTGCTTACTTGCTTCCTCTGATAGATCCTGTTAGTGTTACCCACCTCAGTCAGAAGTGTGGTTGTTGCTCTTAGACCTTGATATAAGAGGTGCAGGCTTAAAATACTGTTGTTCCTTGTGCCATCAGACTGCCACGGATTAAAGTTCCTCCTTTGTCTGAATCACCACATTGACACCACTAGTAAGTTGCATGGTAAGTCCATGACAGTGATTGAGTAGTTATTAGTAAGTATGGTGGAGGCATTGTACCAAGAAAAGAGGATGAAGCTGCCAAAAATCTTTTATTGTTGTTTTAAATCCAATACAATAAACTCAAATGTGTAATTTGGAAGGGATAATTTTCAGCAGGTGCTATTTTTGGCTTGATTGCAGAGGTCAGGAGACTTCAGATTTATCATTGACATGGAAACTACAATGCACAAATACAAGCCACCCCTGTAGACCTGCTGCCCCCTCTACCAAAATCTGGCCACACAAATCCAATACAACGTAGCAGATCAATATTATGTCACAGTTCTGGAAGGTGATAGTTTAGTTTGCCTGAACATACTCTATATCTAGAGTGGAGCAGTTGCAGCTTTGTGAAAAAATAATTTCTATCTGTAGGTGTTATGCAATAGCTTACTAGTAATGTAATTATTCCTATATGATAGCTTCTACATTATCAGGAAGGATACATATGCTACATGTTAGGAAGGATTATGTATGTTAAGGTTTAGGCAAAAGACTTAAGGTCTGTTTCTCTTCTAGCTTTGTCAATTTTCTTTGTACCCTCAGGGAAGTTGCTTAAACTCAGTTTTATTCATCTGTAAAATTAAAAGATCTTCTGAATCTTTTATATTTGAGTTTTCTCAGAGCACAAAGATTCTCATATTGCAGGTCAAATATATTTACCTAGTGTTTAAAATAAATATGCTGCACTCATGACTGTTTATTTGCATTGTGGAGTCTCAGTCATGAATCAGGACACAGTTGTGCTGCTGCAGGAACACAGTGAAAAAGACTGTGTGGTTTAAAGGCCTTACAGTTTGCTTGTAATATCCCTTGATTCCATCCTTGTAATTTAATCCCTAAGAAATGAATGTCTTTTTCTTGGTAGAACGCAATCTCCTATAGGAAAACACATCATTTACAAATATGTGTGAGGGAGGAGGGAGAAGATTGTATACAGAAAAGAAGGAATACGCAGGCTTTTTTCTTTGTCATGCTCACCAAAATACTTATCATGCCTTAGCTGTTATATATCTCTTTTATATGCATTATATCTCCTTTTTTATCCTAATTTCCTAGTAGTAATCTAAATATGCTCTCAGGAATACAGGAACCTATTTGACTGTGCCTTAGATAGGGGCATACTTTCTTAATTAGTTCCATTTAGGTGATAGCTAAATTAGATAGCACTTTCTTGTCATTGTCTATTGCAACATGGCTGCTTTTTACAATACTACTTCTCTACGTATTTCCAAATGGTCGTGTAAAGAAATAATTTCAAGATGACCAAATGGATCAGTCAGAGGAGTGGAAGATAGAAATAATAGAAGAAAATTACAGGATTTTCCTAATGTTTTCCTTTGTGAGTGTAGACAACTGGCATTGTGTCCTTTTTTGAAAGCAGATGGAACTGGTTACAATTTGTAGCACCAGTCCTGCTGTAAAATGAGACTTCTGACTCAAAATCCAGAGGAGCTCTGTTCTTAAAGAATGCACCATTAATACAAGCTGATTTTCAGAATTGACACACATACAAAAAAATTACAACAAAATTATGCATGAAAGAAACATTTGTGAGCTATAGCTGTCTGTTAGGAGTTAATATGACATCAAGATTTTATTTTCATCTCTTGCAGATAAGGAGTTCAATGTTCCATGCTATCCTATGCTCAACAGTAATGAGCTAAAATGGTATGTAAATGCTATAAACAAAAATGATCCCAAGAGCCAGATTCCTAAGTGGATCTATAATTCAAAAGTGCCAAAGAGTGTTTATGGAGATCTCAGAGTTCATTTTAGGCCATCATGAGCAAAAATAGTGCATGTCTGCTTTGCTCCCTTCTCTTCTCCCCTAGTGTTTTTGTTTGCTTTTGGTTAGCATTACTGTAAACAAACTATTAACCAATAAAAGAGATGAAAAATACCTTTAACAGTAGTTAGTCTTTTTCTTGCTCTTTACTGATCTGTATATTTCCCTGAAGGGATTAAAGCAAACAAAGTCATTCCTCCATAACATGTATCTAATAATTGTGGCCAATCCAAATTTGATCTGTCAGAAATCTTGTGTTATCTTGCTATGCCACAACTAGAAAGAAAGGAGGAGTTGTCAATTCTGCTAATGTAGAACAGCTGGCATAACAGACTCCAAGTTGTGTGTTCCAGGAATTAATTTATTATGAAGGTGAGTTGTGGATTTTAAACTGTTAAATTTTCAGTTCTGACTGTGCTGCTTGCCTGGGTAGCAGTGGAATTTCAAAAAGAGATAAAAAGGAAATCATGCAACATATGTTTGAGGGCTGCTGGTCTTAATTTTTTATTTTCCTCCCCTATAAAGGAGTTTTCTGTGACTGAAGTTGATTGCTCTGACAGCTGTGCAGGGAAACCAAAGACTCTCCTGTCTGGTAGCCAGCAAATGTATACTATATGATCTTTTTTTTTTTTGCTTTTGTATCTTTATTTTTTTCTCTTAGGAAGATTTTTTCATAACAAAGCAACAACTCATGCCTCATTAAGGAGGAAAATAAACCCATTGTTGCTATTTAATATTTTCAAAAAGTACTTGTTTCTCTCTATCATAAGATCCTTGTGAGAGGAGAAAGAGATGCAGACACTGATCCTGTCTCTGTGGTGCCCAGTGACAGGACCTAAGGGAATGGCCTGAAGTTGTGTCAGGGGAAGTTTAGGTTGAAATCAGGAAAGGATTCTTCTCCCAGAGTGTGGTTGGGCCCTGGCTCAGACTCCCCAAGGCAGTGGTCACAGCACCAAGGCTGTCTGAATTCAAGAAATGTTCGGACAATGCTCTCAGGCACATGGTGTGATTCCTGGGGATGGTCCTGAGCTCCTGGAGGAGTTGGACCCAATGATCCTCGTGGGTCCCTTCCAACTCAGCATATTCTGCAATTCTGTGAGATACTGGTTAGTGCATTTTCAGTAGGCTGAACTCCATTTTTCTCCTTCCTTATTTATTGCAGCCTGTGTTTGGGAATGCTGTGGACGCCACATTCTTAGAAGTAGACCACTTGAATCATGAGGGTTCTAGTAAAGAAAAAGAATAAAGTGTTGTTAGTTCTTCATGGTAAACTCCCCCTGCCCCCCCTTTTGACTTGAAAATTTATTTCTCTGTGTGTTTTTAATGCTGTTTGAACTGTTTAAGATTTTTGCCATTTAATAACATAGCTAGTGATTGAAGAGGCAGGTACCATTTGTTATATTTGCAAGACACATTGTGAATATTTTGGTGCTGTATCTACAAATGCATCCTGATAAGTGCTCTAGGGATGTGCCATGAGTGTTTCTAACATTAACATCATGTTTCTCAAAATCAAATTAATGGCTGTGCATGAAATTTCTAAAGAGGTGTAGTATTGCTAGCAATCTCATGGTTTAGACTGTGCTTGGATTCACATTAAAATACTTCACAGTTGTACTCTAAAGGTGTAATTACTCAGACCTCTAGATAACAGTGGGAATATTTCCAATGATTTTTGGCAGGCTTTTTGTAGAAAATTTTTATTTCAATTTTTGATGGAAGATTTTATATTTTTCAAGCGGCAGCGTATTGGTTAATTTTTTTTCTGGTTGTTGGTTTGTTTGTTTGTGTTACTCACCAAAAACTCAAAACTGAAAAAGCAACCAGCCCAAATGTGTCTAGTCACAGCAAGTGAGAGTTACAGTCACCATCAATTGCTAGTTTGTGTATGCATGCAGTCTGTGACAAAATTTGGGCTCTGGGATAACCTTAGAGTATGATATTTGTAACTGTTAGCTTGGTTGAGAACAACCTAAATTCAGTTTGCCAGAAAAAGATTTATCAATCTGCTAAAGCTATTGTAGAGCCATTGAAGTCCTCACTCTTTTGTGTTACCTCTTGGAGAGCGTTAGTTAACTGGATTTGAAAAAAAACCAGTCCTAATAACAACCAAACAAAAAAATTAGTATCATCCAAAAGTTGGAAAAGGAGGTTCCTCAATGGCCTTGTTTTTAAGACAACAATGCACATTGCTTTTAAGGACTGAAAATCTTCCAAACAACGTTTTGTCTGAATGAGGCCCTTAAATGAGACTAACTCTTCAGACAAGGATTGAGTTGGTTGAATTGCCTCTAATATTGTTTGGAACAAACACATACTGTCTCTTCTAGAGGAGATATTTCTATGTTTCTTAAAATTCTTAGTTGAATGTAGTTTTCTTTCTGATTTGTTTAACAGAAGGTCCAGAAAGCAGAGCATGAGCTGGTACCTAAAAACAAGATAATACTCTGATTTTAGTTAAACATAATTTCTCATACAGTCACTTTGCTGCTGAAAATTGATCAGATTTCTCTGGATCTACTGGCTGCTATCTTTCCAGAGCTTCTCATCTTATGATTTAGAGTTCACTGTTTCCATGTGCAGTACACCCAACCTAGCTTGATAGAAAAGAGCAGCCTGTAAGTTAAACTGAAGGAGTTGACATAGGTCTGGGTGTTAGCAGTATTCTTCCAATGGAGTGAGCTGGGGGAGAAGACTGCTTATAGAGTGCCTGAGCTCTGTATTTTCTGTGCTGTCCCATCACTGGCTGCCCCATAACACATCTATCTGTTCCTATGTCTTGCTGAGAAGTCTTTTTAAAGTTGATAGAGAGTGTAGATGACAGCAGGGGGAGAAGCTTTTCCAGTCATTCCTCCTCTTATAAACACACGGGAATTTTTTTTGTCAAAGGTAGTCTAGCTTTTGGGTGGTGGATAAAGGAGGTGGATGAGAAATTGATGCAGATGATGTTTTTTATTTGTTTTTAGAATTTATGTGGAAAGATTGTTGTAAAAGTGCTTATAAAATGTTCAGGGTAGAATAATGAGACTTGTGACCTTAGAGACAACTATAATAATTCCTTATATTCTCAATGTCAAATCAAACTTTTTGTACAGTGTTTGTATTTCATTTGTGTTCTGATACTTAAATTTTCAGGCTTGTTTTGTATCATGTTTATCCCCTTTTATTAAAAGTGTGAGCTTTTAGTACTGTAGAAACTCAGATTCTGAATGGTGTTGATATCACCTTGATAGAATTCGTGCCACCAATATGGAATCAGCTGCTGCCTTATTTTTCAAATAAACATGCATTGTATGCTAGCTTTGAAAACCCAAGTGCAGTAAAGTCAGAGCTTTGGTGCTATAAATTATTCTCCTCATGAAAATACACTGGCATATTAATGTTTCTGGCAATTTCAAATACATGCAAATGTCAGGTTAATTTTTTCTACTTTCACGGAGTTCAGAATTGGGTTTTTTTGATGAGTTGTAAGTGTCCGGGTTTCCATTCATATGGAAATAAATGCAGAAGATGAGAATATCTGTTCTACAGTTTCATGAAGCTGACTCTTCAGATAGTGTGGCTCTAAAGGCCACTGAAAAGAAAATTAGGCAGTATATTATCAGGGAAAAAGAACACATTCTATTCCTTAAATGAAAATCTAAAGAAATTGTCATTTAACATGCATTCCATGTCTTTAGCTACATCCTGGAATTTTCAAATAAGCTTTTATCTTTTTTTTAAAATTTTTTATTTTATATTCTTGACAGAAATAAAGAATCATCTGATTATCTGGTTTGAGTAAACTTTGAGTGGGTTGTCAAAGGAGAATTTTTTTTGTTAAGAGGCAATATATACTTGCATTTTCTTGCAGTTTACTATTTTTCAGACTCACAGATGCCTATAAATGTGCTAATTTTAATCAGTAATGTTGATATTGTCTTACAGTATTTATGTGGTAGCCAGGTTTTCCTTTGTACGGTATTTTGACTGGTAATTTGACAGAAGTTCTTGTCTTCATAGATAATGGGAAAAGATGTAATAGGGAGGGGAGAGACTGTCTACTCATAGAATCAAGCAAGGAGTGCAATATAGCAATTAGAATACTAGGGGTTAAAGTAGTGTTTGTGCAACAGAGTACCTTGTGTGCTGGAGGACACTCACAAGCTGAAGAAACACAGTAATACCTGTATTCTTCCACCATAGCCCAAACTAATTGAAATTGCTGAAATTATGGTAGCAACTGGGATTTAACTTGATCTCCTTAAATAGCTGACTATTTCTCACCTTCAAAGTATTAGTCTCTTTTTGTTACTACATTCAGTTTTGTTTGCCTGTTCTTGTGTTCATCTTTTTTCTCTTAATCCCTGCTCCTGTGGTACTTTATCCCAAACTGAGGGCTCTTTGGGACAGTGACCTTTTCTTTTTACAGCATGTCTGTGCAGTGCTTGGTTAAACTAAGTTTTCAGCTTAATTTTTCACTTGTAGGTTAGATAGCTTAAAGTTTGGAAAATATGATTTATTTATTTATTTACATGCTGATAAGAGAATAAATATGATCGGACTCATAGCACAGAGTGGAGATCCATCTATTTTAGTGCTGTCATTTTGCAGGTAGGCACCTGCTGGATATTTGTGGGCCTCTTGTGAATTAATCCTTGTCTTTAGCTTGGCCTTGACAGCAATTGCCCCAGGGAAGAACGAAATAATGTTATTGTTATTTCATTGTAATTTATATTTAAGATGATTTTGGAATGAAAAGTCAGGGCCAGAAAGTCCCATGATGGTAGATATTCCTTGTTTACATACAGATCACAGGTTGAATTGAAAAATTGTCATTCCTTCCCTTCTCTTTGGTTTGTGTTGCACAAATTTCATAGCATTTAATCTCAGGGTTCAACATGAATACTTTTCCATCACAGAGGAGATTTTTTTCTGTTGTTTTTTCCAGAGAAATACATATACTTAGATGGTATATAAATTAGAACGATGCCTTTCATGTTTAAGTGGTGCTGTTAATTACTGTTAAGATGCAACGGAAATGTTTATCTTCCTTTTACCCTGATTCAAGTGAGAGTAGGTGACAATGACAATTAGACAGAAATAGACTTTTGGAAGAAGCAAATGGTAATATGCAGAAAGTCCTAGCTACCTTTTTGTGATTTTTTGCATTATTCTTGCATTGTTTGTATTATGGTAGTATTTACCAGCCATGACCTTAAATCAGACCACCAGTCTGTCACCATGCAAAATTATATGGAGTAATTATTTGTGCATTGAAGTCCAAGTACCAGGCCAGAATCTATGTGAACAGGTCGCGAATTTGTAATTATTGTCTATGATGATACTACAGTATCTCTGCTTTCCCC
>VYXF01000210.1:708284-758975 GCA_013397295.1 Polioptila caerulea
CTCCCCCCCCCCCCCCCCCCTTTTTTTTTTTTTTTTTTTTTTCCTCCAAAGAATGGCTTGTCCCAGTCATGATGCAAAGATGTGGTTGTAGTACTAGTCTTCTGAGAAATGAAAATGCAGAGAACTTTAGGCATTCCTGACTTGAAACCTGTAACCGTGGGATGTTTGAGCTAGAGAGGAGTGGGGGGGAATCTTTCAGCTATTGTTGATAGACAGCATATTTAAATGTGTTGAAGGGGACATTGTAATTTTTCCACAAGAATACAGGATATAGTTTGATGGCTATACTGTATTCTCCTGATATTTTGTCATAATTAGAGTGACATCTGCCAGAATAGCAACAGGTTTGATGAACCTTTTCCTGCGTTAATATGCAGCTCTTTTGTATAAAGAGAGATGACCCTAAATTGGAAGCACAAATAAAAGTTTCTGGGGAAAGTCAATTGAAGCACAAATTTTTATAATTAATGTGAAAATATTGTATGTTATGTATTCTAATTTAGACTAAGAGTCTCTAGGTAGCAAGAGAATCATCTTGAGATGGATTATATTATTGTCTTCTAGGTTTCTCTAATGAAGGATTCTTATTCCTCTTGTGGTTCACTTATTGAGCATGTAGTCTCAAAAGCCTTAATTCAATTTCTTTTCCTTAAAAGGAAGCATTTCTGTGGCTTGGGACCTCCATAGTAAATTCTGTCAATAACTGATTCTTACATCGTTCTTACCACATTTTCTTCCCAGTGTTCTGAAGGCTAGGAGACAAAGTCATGATTTCAAATAACAAATAATAAAAAGTTGAATTTGGAAGAGGTCGGCATCAATGAGAATAATAAAAGCACCTGTAGGTTATCCCACAATACAGTTGTGATAGTCTACTGCTTTTAAGAGAATTTGTCCTGATAACAGAAGACATAGGCACCATTATTACCTGTGTTTACAACTGTCTGAGTCTTTGTTACTGTACAAATTTTGTAATTATTTATGGTTGTTCAATTACAAATGCAACCATTTTAATGTTTTGGCTTTGGCGTTATTATACAGCTAATGTACAAAAAATAAAAGTCAATGCACTATAGAATTTTTGGTACTGCTTTGAGAAAACTTGCCTTTAGCTAAATCTGTGCAGTTGCACTGGAAAATAAGAGCCTGTTGTCTGAGAACAGCTGAAGTCAAAATGTAAAGACCTTTAAGTCACACATCTGCTGCTGAGAGTAAAATTTGATCAGCAGGAGTTTTTTTCTGCAGTTGGTATTACACCAGCTGAAAACAAAAAATGCTTGATTATTAGTTTCAAGGTGAGGTGAAAAGCTTCTCTCCGCTCCAAGAACATTTGATCTGTATATCATGAGAGAAGTCCAAAATGTTTTGCATTTGTTTTCAAAAGTGTCAGTAAGTGCTGTCATTGAATGCAGCAATAGAAACGTGCAGTACTTAGTGTTCCTAGCCCTTCCAGCATACATGATATATTACACTGCTGCTGTAAGTGAACTCATTAGTGTTGTTGATTACATACCCTGCCTGTGAACTATAAAAAAGTTCAAAGGAGAGCATTTCTGAAGAACCTTTTGGATAGTTCTGTATTTTTAATGATGTCTTATACCACTTCTCCCTAGATAGGAAGATAAACACGTATGTATAAAGATTTCTTATTAGAATTTTACTAAATGGTTACTTAATTAAATACAAGTACTTCTTATAGTTTCTTTGACTCTTTTCCTAAGAAATTAGACAATACAAAGGAAATAAGCTTTAAAGACTCATCTAGCCCCCTAGTATTTAGATAAGTATTTTTATGACCTTTGAGCAAAAGAAGTGGGGTGTTGAATATACACACACTTAGCTATTTTAACAAGATTTTTTTCTGATGTAATTAAATTTTTGAAAGAGCAGTAAGGTGGGCTCTATACATTCCAAATAGAAGTTTACTAGGTACTATTGAGATAGAGATGCTTTTTTCATCTTTCTTCACAAAATTCAGTCTTTTGATTCAGAAGAATTTTGTGATCTCATGGGGGGATTTTTCCTCCTCTGGGGCTTGATATTGGGGCTGAATTGTCCTTTATTAAATGAATTTAACTATCAATTTTCCTTTTATCATCATTTACACTGTTTTTGAAGCTAATCTTTATTTTTGATGATTGTTAATCTAGGATATTTCTAAGAAAGATGTGATATTAACAATCTCCAAGCTATAATCCTAATCTATTAATGTATAGTTGGAGTTTAATAAAAAGAGTCTTTTTCTATTTTTAGTTTTTTGCTGATAGCCTTTCTAATATTTTAGACTCTACTATTCGCTTAAAAATATGATAAACGTGGAAATAGAGATTTAAATTTCAACCATATTAACATTAATTTAATCTCTCTGGAAAATAATTTTATAGCTTTTAAAATGCTTTGTAAATGCTGTAATTACTACAGTACAGGCTAAATAATTAAAATTATAATAAGGATATCAATTGAACATTAGCAGTCTTGTGATAACCATTTATCATCTTATTCTGTTATCAGTGTGCATATAAATTTATGAATATATGCACTTAGATTCGTGTATGTATATGTAAATCTATGGAATATTTCTTTAATACTGCAGTAAGATACAAAAGTCATTTGTAGTCTTTCAGCATAACTGTGCTTGAATTGGTAGTGGTAGTCCTTGTACAGTACCAGTTTCTATTTAAATGTACTCTTCGGAAACATATTTATCCTCAAACATGAAAAATAAGTAAATGCATATGAAGAATTAGAATTGACAGAAAAAGACTCAGCACTGAAGGAACTGATTCAGTTTACTTATGCATTACTACTATTCTGATCTTGGTTTTTAAAAATAACTTTTAAGCAAGTAGCAGATACAGTGGGAAATTAATACAGTCATATCACTTCTGGCCTACTCACAATGTGCTCATAAAATTCATAAATACAATAAAACTCCAGAGTTATGCCATTCAGATAGTATACTGTGTTTTAATAGATGTGCAAATAGGATTAGAGATGTTCAGGATCATTGCTGTTTAACATCTGTGAGCCACTGTAAATAGCAGGCATGTCCCTGGCCATTATGAGGTTGTCAGACCATCTCCTGCTGCTCCAGGCCAGTGGAGAAAGGCCACGGGGGAATGAACCGCAGCCTTATCTGTGCTGCTCCCTGGCTGTCTCTGTGTGGGTCCTGTGCACCAAAACCCCTGCAATTTACCCTACTGTGTACCAGAAGAAACTGGACAATCTCTCCCACCCAACAGACGAGTCTCTTTGAAACACTTACAGCTGTGCTTTCCTATGGGTAGAACAGGCCAGACCTGTAGTTTTAATCGCTTTGACAGTGAGCAGAAAGAATAGCATTGACTAAGATGTTTCTGGGAAAGTTGTAAAAATTTTCCAGTTATTTCAACTGCTTAGCTGACATGTTTTGGCTTTGAGCTTCTAAGCTGTAGATGCTTATGTCCAGGCACACCATTCAGATATAAATTCAGTGACTTGTCTCAGTGAATTCTCTCTTCACACGGTCTTTACTATTAAGAAATCCATCTTGCAATCTGTCCTGAAAGGCAGCAAATAAAATCTGAGATGTTGGATGCAGTAAAGGGATAGATATGTAGGTGTTGGGTTTACAAAATGAAAATTCTACAGAGCCTTGACTTTAACTGATTTGGATTTGGCAGTACAGGTGAGGGAGAGAATTTGGAAAGTGCTGAGAAGCTGTAAAACAAAAGAGACACTGTAGCTAATCCTTATGTCTTTAAGCTCCAGCTATGAAGCCTTGCTTTTTAATGGTAAGCACTGTAGGAAATGGAACCTATCAGTGTAACATGCTTTCTGGACCATGGTGGTTTTTTTCTCAAACAAAAGGTTACAATCAAGGAGCAAGAGGTAAAAATCAGAAATTTCTTTAACTGAACACTCAGTGTCTAAGGAAGATCTAATCAAAGTAATGCAGAAGTGCTGTGCATTCTAGAGGAGATGAAATCGTACTGTTGGGTGCTGAATCTTTCCTTAGGCTGGCAAAAAATATTTCTCTGGTATTGTCTGGTATAGTTGCTCTATTTAATACTGGTTTGTTTTTTTTTTTTTTTTTTTCCAATTAATTTTCATCAGTGAAAATATCTTCATATAAATTTATTCTAAATGAAAGTCAGACCTTTGTCTTAGAATGGGTGTTTGTCTAGAGAGAATTTCTCAGAATAAGAGGTCACATTGGATAGTAAACTAAATCCTAGGTTTGCTGTTAAAATACTCAAAATAACTAATTTTTCATTATCAAGTGCCAAATATACATGCAAGCCTATAAAGTATTTTAGAATGTGCCCCTCATCTGGAAAATCTAGGATTTCATATACATTACTTTCAGCACAATCAGCTTAAAATAATGGGATTTCTATACTCTTTAGGTAGGAATTCTCATATTCTTTTCTTCTTTTCCCTTTCTGCTTCTATGCCCTTGTATTTTAACATTTAAATCACCACTTGGGGCTGAGCAAATAACGTTGGACCAAACCCTTTGTTATTGGTGTTGCTGTAGTAAGGCATTACAGTTTGCTTTCAGTGCTGTGCACCTGAACAAAATCAAAAACTTTTGCATTCAAATTTTAAGATCTCCAACTGTTAAGGACAGTGTCACCTATCAATGGTGACAGCTCATTGATGTCTAGAGCCATGAATGCTGTTGTGGCCAGTAGCTCTGCTTCCCTGTGTTGTTTTTTGCAGCCACCTTTCTGAAGGCATAGCTGCATTTTTTGTGATTTTTTTTTTATGCTTTAATCTTGCAGGATACAGTTCTGGATTACTGTGGCACAGTGCTTGTGTGATTGTATCCTGCAGGTATGAATAGGCTTCTAAATGCCATCTGGAAGTGCTAAGGGGCCAAATTATATTAGAGCATCCAGACAATAAAATAGAAAAATTTTCACAGTAACCTTGCTTCACCTGGTTTTGTGTGCCTTGTATGCAGACAGCAAATAGATTGTAGTGCTTATTCATGTTGGACAAATAAGAGCATGCTGAGCTGTTTAGCCAGTAAATGTAACCTTTAGCTTTTCTCAATTCTGCAAAGATATTCTTACTTTAATGTTGCACCTTTTGTTTACATGGTTTTATGCATTTAATTCCTAATTATTTTTTTTAAAGTACTGCCTGCCTGAAGACCCCAAGCTTCGTGTCTCTGCTGAAGCTTGTATGTTAAGATTCATCTAAAACCTGAGCTGTGGCATGTGCTTTTTGAAGGCTTTGAACTGAATATAGCTTTAGTTTGAGTTCTGTCTACTTCAGAGGGAAAAGAAACACTTTCCTATTCTTCTCACAGACAACCTGTGCTGGAGGGCTGCTGCCTCTCTTCTCACAATAACTGCAGCAGCTAATCATGTGTAATCTCTGTGTTGTTGCTCACAAAGAAAATCAGTGTCATTGGAAAAGCATAAATCGGTGGATATACACATTTTACGTGGGTAGATGCTTATATTTTATTTTATAAACCACATCCTTTCAGATCTGTCATTATTCTGCTTTTTATGTGGCAGGTGTCAAGATTTTGTTTGTACAACATTGCTAAAACATCTCTTTAATAAGAAGCAAATCAAGGGGGATGGGAAAGGGGGACTATTCATTTACATTCTTTAAGATAAAATGATTAACTGTTATAAACCAAAAAAAAACCAAAAAACTATATAAACTGTATGTTTAATAAACAAGATGATATATGTCTGGGTCTAAGATATGTCTTTTTTTTCCACCTTGTGCAAATACTGCTACTGGATATCTCTTTGCCAGCCTGCCGAAAATCTCAAAACCTTGGACAAATAGCCATTGCAAATAGATGAAGTGATTTTCTATTGCAGTGAGTCCAGTGCAGCAGGATTTGTCAGAGTATGTGACTTATGCAATGCATGTTTCCACCTTCATATCCAGAATCTTCCAGGTAGAATTTTGAGTCTCAATGAGTGTGATGGATTGCACTTTTAACTTCAAATATCAAGATCTGGATGGTTTGATGCTCCTAAGCACACATGGGTGCAAATTTTCAGTGTTTGCAGATGATGATTTAGATGAGATTGCCTGTTTCAATTATTGCATTCCAAATTGAGTTGAGCACAGTTATATTTTTTCTTTAATTGATGGTTTGATAATTCAGCTGATGGATGGTATCAAAGTACTAGCTACAAGCTGGCATTTAGGCATTCACTCTTGCTCGCTGTAGAAAAGGCTGGGACAGATTTTTCTCACAAAGATGAAGGGAACATAAGCGTTTTGGGATCTTTTTTGTGATTTTTGTTAATTTTCATTACTGATTAATTCTGGTATTGGGTTTTAAAAAGATGTAGCAACATGGGGTTTAAGTCTTTCTATTCTTTTATTTTGAAGGAGTTAAAACTTGATGACTTTTCTGTTCTACAAGCACTCTAATGCCAATCCAGGATTTAGTTTTTCACCTCTCTTAGTGATAATATTAGGTCAAGCATGTTTCTACCCTATAATTATATCTGTGAAATGGTTCATGGAAGGATTTGGGTTACAGCTAAGAGTCTGTTTAAGTCCAAATTTCCTTTTACCAAAAGCAGACTTCATTAAACATGGACTTTCTATTGTCTGTATGAAATTAAGGCAGAAGTAAAAAAAAAAGTATTTCAGCTTTAGTCTAAATCATGTAGAAGGATTTTGACATGTGGGCTGAGTATTTGTAAATAACAGTAGAGTTATGTTTAGTCTCCTGAAAGATGTTTACTAGCCGCTTTTAATAAGCTGAGAAGTTTATTAATCTTGATTAATATTCCCCATATGTTTTTCTAAAATAGATGTTTTAAATATGTCCTTGATTGTACCTTATCTGTTAGGGTGACCTTCTCTTCCATATCAGCCAGATTGGACCATGGTGTTCTAGCCTGAGTTTAGCAACATCCAAAGTCTATTCGGAAGTTCTGTTTAAAAAAAGTCATCTTTCTTACTTAATCATGTCTCATATAGATCTGTACTCAGTAGATAATCTAGCTGATAATTTAGCCTTTAGAATCTCTTAGTAAAAGAGAGGGAAATCAGGTCTTGTGAGATTAGTTGTAACAACAACTAAAAACACTGGAAAAAAATTAAATGAGAAGTACACTTGGTATGTATTTATTTACAATTGAGTCTGCTATTCTGGGTAATAAATGAGGTGGGATAGGGAAGATAAAGCAAACTCACAAATTTAAAACATATGTAAAATAACTGCAAGAGCATTCTGTACATAATTTATATTTAAACATAAAGTAAAGATATGGAGTGAGGTTGAAAAGGAAAAATTTCAGGATCTTTTCTGCATGTATTATGGTTAGTCTGAAATCTGGATAGTTTTTCCATGAGTAATTGAAAATTGACTATGCTTCACATCTGTTTTGGCTTAACTAAAATATGTCGACTACTACTTCCACTCAGAGCACAAGTTCTTTGCATCTTGTTCAAAGTTGTCCTTTACCTTTGCCATATTTGTTATCTTTTGCAGGTTGTAGTTGAGGCCCACATCGTAACCAAAATGATTGTTTTAACTGCTCTTCTTAATACTGTTTTTTTTTTTTTTTTTTAATAATTCTATAGTTCTAATATCTATTATAAGGTACTAAAGGAATTCTGTCTTTCCTATTAAGGCCATTTTTTCTGTATAGTACAAAGATGTTGTGAGAATACTGGTAAGGAAATTTGGCCATCCTTAGCTTGTATTACCAGGCAGACCATACAAGTTTGTTTAGTTAATTTACTCTTGTCTTTTAAAATCACTCATTGTCTCTTATTCTTTAGATAGTGGAAAAATGGAAGACTGAAAGGCAAATTGTCTTGAAGATTTAGACTAGGATTTTTTTTTTTGTTATATTCTTGAAATGATCTGATTCTATTTGTGCTTTCAGATGCTTCAATCACAGTCAGAATAAATTGTGTTATTGTTTGCTTTTCAGCCAAGATGTACTGCCTCTGTAATACAAAATTCAAGCTNATGATCTGATTCTATTTGTGCTTTCAGATGCTTCAATCACAGTCAGAATAAATTGTGTTATTGTTTGCTTTTCAGCCAAGATGTACTGCCTCTGTAATACAAAATTCAAGCTGCTCTTTAGGTACTCTTCAAGCTACTCTTAGATACAGAATATACAGAGTAATCATTAAATTTAAAAAAAAAAATGTTTCAGGGACTATTTTAGGGTGAATTTCAGTTCTGTTTTAGAAGGAGACTTATGCTTTATTTGAAGCTTCAGAATTTACAGAAAAGGAGCAATCCCCACATTCAGGTCTGCTCCTGTGCTACAGGGAGAGGTGTGGTGTCATATTTTGCAGTGTGGGTGCTGTCCTCAGAAAGGATTGTGAAAGAGGTGGAAGAATCCTTGACTGCTTTAGGGATGACATCATGGGTTTCCGACTGCTGAATCCAATTAAAACTGTCATGGCCCTACTTAACTATTTCTTGCTGAGGTGGTCGTCTTTCTATGTGTATTAATCAACCTCAGTATTTAACTGTATTCATGACTCTTCTGAACTTTGACATGCTTGTCTGATATTTTAGCAAGTTGCAGAAGTTTCTTTGCTTACTGAACACCATTTCCTAGAAACAGTCCAATCTTTGCTTGCTAGGGGACACGGCCATGCAAATGTGCATATCTGTGATTTCAAGCTAACTCTGCAGGGAGATGTGAGGGAGCTGTTTAAATTAGTAATTGTTGCATCAAGTCATCTCTTAGCAACTGTTACATCAGACAGATAAAATGTTTCTGAGAAGATCTGGAGGAAGGAGGTGGGGACAGATTTTGACACTAATTGCCTTTACTATGTCTTTAAATAAGGTGCAAAATCAGCATCTGTACTCCAAATCTAGTTCAAAGAATAAAGGAGGACTGCTACTGTTTTAAAGTTAGGGAAACCCCCAGAAACTTAGTTTAGAAGCAAAAATTAAAAAGAAGGTAGGTGGTAACTTATTTTGCTTTGAAATCCTTGTGCTCTCAGACAGAACACAGACCCACTGTGCCCAGAGCACGTACCTTCACCTCCAAGTCTTCACCATCCTGGGAAGGGGTGAGCACTTAAGCCTGAAGGAGAGGAGGCATCTTTCCAAAGAATGGCACCTGAACAGTGTGGCTGTATCACAGCCTGAAATCTGCGGTGGGGTAAGACAGAGGAGAGCTGAAGAGCTTGTTCTTCACTGCCTTTGCCATATGCCAAGATTCTGAAGAAAATGTGTAATCCTGTGCCCACAGAAATGCATCTTTCCCCTCTCATTTTCATGCAAAAATGTTTGCCTCTCCTCCTGTACGGTCCCAGTTGAGTCTTATGCCCTCCCTGATACAACTCTGCCATCTCCATTGCCAGGGTGGTCTCTGAAATTGTCTATGCTTCCTGTATAACCCAGCTTTTGTTCAAAAGTACACAGTGAAGAAAAGATGGAGACGGGTTTTGGTGTGTGTGTAAAAGTTGGGATCTCTTGGACATAAATAGCTGTGCCATGGTTTGAGTTTTTACAAAACCCAGAAATCATCAATCATCCAGCAAATGTGAAAATTGCTTTAACATTAGAGGATCATCTTCAAGGATCAGAACAATAATATAAAAGCCTCTCAAAACTTCAGTTCTTCATTTTTACTCTTGATGCCAGGTTATGGCTTTGATTTGTCTGACTTCCCTGGAATTATAAATGTGCCTCAGTTATGTTACAGGTAGAGCGTAGGTGAAGCCTTATAGGAAGACTGCCCTGCTTTTTGTAACAGCAATTTTTGCAGTATCTTTTAATTCTATCCCAAATAAACATTACTATAGAAAGCAATTAATTTTCCTCACTAGCTCTCAGAAAACCACAGCACTGACATTTGATCTTTGCACTTACAGACATAAAGTCTTTTTTAATATGAGCTTGAAATACATAGAAATTATTGTTGTGTATATTGCTTGATCCATATGGTCTTGGGCAAAGGCTGTGAAGATGCTGTTTTCAAATTTTAGAATTAAATCTAGCCATTTAATATCTCTGATTTTTCAAGTTCTTTAAGAATTGACTAGTTTTAGACAGGAAAGATAGTATGATTCTATGAAAGAGAATACTTTTAGTTGTGCAACGTCTAAATTTATCAGATATTTTTCTGTTATTGAAGGCACTGTCTTTTCCACATGCTGATCTCTTTTCTGAAAGATACAAGTCCAGAGGTGAAGAAGTATTAATCTCCAGAATCTGAGAACAATTTATTCACTTTTATTTAAAACCAACCCTTTTTGTTTATGTAACAAATGTGTCCATATAGTTGATAGTTATTTCCAAATGAAACTTTTGTAAAGGTAATGTTGGAAGCCTTTCTGGTGGAAAGGAGCAGAAGTCCTTTTTAATCAGTGGATGCGTATCCAGCCATATATCCTACATACGCAGAAAAAAATAGACTTTTTCCACTCCCTTCCCCAGGGAGCTTTCTTCCATTTAGCAGTAAATTTTGATGGGCAAATATAAAGCTGAAACTGACTGTTCAGCAGTTCTCCACTGTTTGTGAAGTTCATAGCATTTGGAAACTTGGACATTAAAACAGTGCAAATATCAGTTCAAATATGTTTTGATTCATCCAACTCTCTTTGAAGCACTGACACTAGCACCCCAAATTTGATTTATTTCTTGCTATACTTGCGCTGACTGCTGAGAATGGAACTATTTATTTATTTATTTTCTTTGGGGATCCCTGCCTACTGAGATTAGATGTTATGGGAAATTCATTTTAATTCTCTTAATACTGCAGGAAACAGTTTTTTAGAAAGCAAAGGTTATCCACAGTCGTGGAACTTGCAAGGAGGAATTCTAGCCTGGAAACTGGACCACAACACCAGCTGAACGAGCATAAGAGAAAATACCATTTTGCAAGGGACAGCTGGAAGAAATCCAGGATACAAAGACAACAGCTGTCTTCAGTTGTCCCAGTACAGTGATTTCATCACTGATTCACAGTGAGAATTGTGATTTTTACCAGCCTCTTAGTTTGGGAGAAAATTGCTATTGATTTGTAGGAATGCTATAGCTGAATGATTTTGTGTCTTAAGAAAAAATACAGAGTGAGAGTAGATTTTTGGCAAGGCTTTTGGTGCTCTGTCAACATTCTTGTGTGAAGGCTTTTGAAGTCTTTGTTGTGGTCTAATGAACAACTACATCGTTTGGATCATTGAACCCAGAGAGTGATTTTAATGGGTCATACTTTGCTTGGAGGCTGGTAGTGAGAGAAGTACTACAGGGTTCTGTTCTGGTTGTGTTCAATATCTTAATCTGGAGGAGGACTTGGAGGAGGGAACAAAGTGCTGCTCTTGAGAGTCTTGCTCCTGGGAAAGAGCAATTCCTCACAAAGTTACAGTCTAAGGTGTACCAGTCTGTGGGAAGAGTATGTAGAAAGGCAAGCATTGGACAGCAGTACCTGCCTGACAGCAAAGGCAACAACAACCTCCTCAGCTATGTGAACAGACATATTACCTGAGATCAAGTGGAATGATGATCCCCTTTACTTGGCATTTCTTACAACCCATCTAAACTACTCCTTACAGTTCAGGGCCCCTCTGTACAAGAAGGGTATCAATATGCTGTAGGGAGTTCAGCAGAGTGCTCCCTGTGATGACCAAGGACATGGTACCAGGCTCTTTGTCTCTTGTTCTCCCACTGTGTTCAACAGGAGTAAATTGAAAAAAGAGGAGCTGTATTGAAAGGGAAAGATTTTTCACCATGAGGACAGTACAAGTATTGTAAGACATGGCACCTGCACAGGCTGTGCAGACAGTCCATGGAGATTTTCCTTCTGGGAACACCCTGAACAAGCTGATCTGAGCAGACTCTGCTTGGAAGAGATTGAAGTAGGGGGCTGTCTTCAGGTCTCTTCCTGCCACTATTATTCTGTGATTATCTAGAGGGGGCACTTTATGAAACAAATAGAACAGGTGAGTCCTGGTCTCACAACTGAAAGGAAAAAACCAAAACAAATCTCACCAAAAAACCATCAAAACCACCTCAATCAAAAACCCACAACACACCCCCTCCTCAAATATAAGGACAGGGCATCAATAGACATACATATGCTCAGAACAAAATGAAGTGCCCATTCCCCCTCTAGGGTCCTTCTGCATTCTGTTGCCAGACATGCAAAATGAGAAACACAGAAGGGTTCTGTATGTGGCATCTGAGACTCTGAACAGAGGCTTCTCCCTCAGCTCACTAATTATTCCATGGCCTTCCTCGGTACAGAAAGGGTTTTCCCACTTTGGTTGGGACTCCTGTTTTATTTTACTTTTTAAAAATAACTTTGATCACTGCCATTTGATCTGACAAGAGTTTCCCCCAGGGCCTTTTCCAGAATCATGGCAATGTATTAGTGTCATCCCTAAAAAAGGAGGAAACTAATGTGCGTGCATGTGTATAAATGAATGTATTTCCTGATTGGAGCTCGGCAAGTGGGGAGACAAAGAACAGGATGTAGTGATTGCAGAGAAGATGAACACAGAGGGCTGAGGAAGTCAGTCATAGACACTAAGATGTATGTTCAGTCTCATTGCAAAAGAATGTTAAATAAAGATGACCATAAGAGAAGACAAGTAATGCCACAGAAAACAAGATCCAGCTCTTTGTGAAGCATCTTGGGAATGCTGATCTCATATACAGTCATGGCTTAAAGATCTAGTGTTTCCATGCAGCTCTCTCTGACCTCTCTCCTACCCCTTGTACCCCTACCCCCAGCTTAAAGCGTTGCCTTGCTTAGCAAGGTCAGGGTCCCAACAAATGCACTTGTGGACAGGTAATGCAAACCCAAGAGCACCATTGATTAATGATGAGGAAAAGTAATTTGTTTGTGAGAAGCTAACTGTGTCTAGTGGAGCTGGGGTAATAAAGGGGATACAGAAGTTACAGAGGTAGAGCACCAGTTAAAAAAAGGCAATGTGTGGGAGCAGTCAGTTATAAGAGTTACATCTTTGTCCTGGTGATGAGAGTTAACAGACAGAAACACCAAGAATGTGGAAGGAGTATGATCAGACTGTCTAAATTACAACCAAAGGAAGATGAACCCAAACACTTCTTACCTGGATAGAGCAAAATTCCTCACCACAATGCTTTGTTCATCAGCTGTTGATGAACACAAGTACTTCCTCAGTATATTGCAATGGAATCTGCACCTGAAATTTTCTTTATTTCATCATAAGTAATTTTTATAATTTCTTGGCACATGACAATAGTGCCTTGTGGCCTTGTCCAGCTATCAGCACTGAGAGTAAAATTTGATTATTTCTTGTGATGTTGCCTTCAGTTGCCTCCTATTGCCATATCTATTTTTCTGCTTATGTACATTTTCCACTGATCCACAGTATCAGGAGACAGAGTGTATAAATCATGCATTTCACATTCCTGGGTAGAGCTGCTGTTGCTGAACACATCCATATGTACATGACTACTGTTTCACAAAGTCTTAAAAGAAATTAACCACTGAGATTACTATTTTTACTTGCATTGAAGCAATTCTGACTTTCCCTAGGGAAGTTTTTGGTGTGAAAGCCAAAATGGTTGTAGAAAGAGAAAACTACAGTACAATATTAAAATAATCAAAGAAGTAATACAGTGTTATCTGCCAGGTATTTCTGTAATATTTACCTCGATTCTAGCCTTCCTGTCTCATGGAGAACAACCTTTAAACCTGTGTTATTTTTCTCCCTGCCTTATTCAAGAGACACGTGATGATAGTATTCATATTCTATTGCGCTGCTTTGTGACAGCACTATTTTGACCCAGATGATATTATCACTGAACTGGGAATTTTTCTCAGGTTAGCTCCAATGTTATGTCATCAGTTTGATAAAGTAGATCCTGCCATAGAGGAAAATCACTTCCTAAAATAAATTCAATGCAGGGGGGGTGTTTTGTTAGATACGAGTCCTCTTTCTAGCAATAGTGTCAATATCAAAGTGAAAAGTTCAGGTCTCTGTTTTTTAGCCACTCAAATTCATCAGAACCTTATCTATGTCCCCTGATGCTGACCCATATGTGCTGGTTGTTGCAGACACACATTCTGTTCCCTATTGCTAAAATTTGGGGCATTTAAACTCTTTTTTTTCAAGATGAGAAATTCACAGCTATACAAGTCTTATTTTAACAATTCTCTAGCTCATGGTCTGGTGTAGAGAATAGATGCATGGTATCTGAATTTACATCTCTGAGTAGTAAAGCCCATTGATATGACCCAATTCTGTAACAAAATCTTTATTAAGCATTGATGTCCAAGTAATTAGTTTGTTGATTAATGAAATTAGTTTTATATTCTTCAGCAGGAGAGATTGAAATGGATTATTATTGACTAGTATTTTCCAAGCAGTCAAAAAATCTTTCAGCTGAAAGATATTTTATATTCATCAAGTCATTCCTATTTGCCATTGACAGACTGATTTCTGTCCCCAAGGCACAGGGAGACCAATGTGTCCTTAATAATAAACGACTGGAGTCTGTAGCTTGAGGAAAGAATTTACAGGTATTCATATATGAATATGCCATTCTGTCTGCATATAAATTTAAAAACAAAATAAAAATCTCTGGTTTATTAAAAAACAAAACAAGAAACACCAGCAACCAAAAACAAACAAAATATTTTTTTTATTGTTTTCACTTTTTTAAAAAGATTATGAATATTTTTGTTTCTCTGGATTGCTGTTGTATTTGCCTTACAAATACCTCATTATCCACAAACTCCTAATCAGAACATGAAAGGATCATTTTATCTCCTGTACTACTTTTTGTGCTCTATTTCCCAAGGCTTCTATTGATTTTTTTTTTTTTAATGCAAATAACTTAAATTGATTTAATTTCAGTTGTTGCCAAGCAATTACCTTTAGTTAGAAAAGGTTTAATTGTGATTTTATTTGAATGCTATATTGGAATTTCTTCTAGTGGTTCATGATGTTTCTGTGTTTTAAATGAATTAATTATGTGCATGTAAAAATATTAAAGTATTTCTATTAGATTTTTTTTTTTTAGAAAATGTTATTAGCATTATACTAGGACTGTGCAGGGATTACCAAACTGTCAACTGCTTTCTGAAGAAATTTTTAACAGGTGTTTCATAGGTACTGGGTTTTGTTTGTTACAGCCTTCTACAAACAATCTTGTAAACAATTTTGCTGATAATACTAGTAGTTAGCATTCAGTAGTCTGAGGAAAAAGACTATGAACATATTTTTCATGGTAAAAGAATGTGGAGATATTACTTTAAAAAAAAAATTATAAATTTCTTTAGACTTCTGAGACAACTGGTCATATCCTACTGCCATATGGAGAAGTATATAATGCCTGAATTTTTTTGCAGGGTGATATTTTATAACTACTGATGTAACTGCTTCTAATGGTATGAGTATGTTTGAAAGGTGTTTGGAAAGCTTTCATTGTTCCTGCATATGGATCAGATTTCTTAACTGATTAACGTTCCTGTAACTTCGGGATATTTTCCTATAAGACCTCCCCTTTGTCTTTTTAGCTAGATCTGATTCTTTGAAATTACACTATAATTCTCCAGAATCCTTGTTTCTACAGGGTAGAAAAGTATGGGCTTCATTTAGGACACTAAAGGGTATTAAAGATGTTTGCCTGTGTTTGCATAGTATGAATACTTTATGTTTTAGCTTTCCAAATTTTTCTGGGTGATTTGCCTGTGAAATAAACCTCCCTCTTAGTAGACTGTGTCAGTGCAATGGGTTCTGCTACATTGAGAATATATTTATAGAGCATGTTTCTTCTTGTGTACCTTAGTCATATGTTGACACTCCTGTCTAGTGGTGAGGGGCCCTCAGTTTTGTCCAGCCTAAGGAACCGCAGTGATGAGGGGAAGCAGCAGGATGAAGCTGTGTGGTATGCAGACAGGATGGCTGTTTGTGCAGGCAGCCAAAGGTGCAGCTCTGGCTGTGTATTGAAGGGGCAGCACAAGCAGAATGCACATCAGCACTGGCCTGTCATCAGCTCCTGTGTTCCCAGTCAGTGCCAGCTCTGTGCAGGGTCTGTGCCACTGCTGGCTGCACTGGGCACCAGCCAGCCCCAGCGTGAGCCCATGGGCTGTGCTCTGCTGGCCCAGGAAGCTGGGTGGTTATCCATGGGACAGGAGGGGTAGACAGTGCTGAGAGCTGAAAGCACTCAAGTCAGATACTGTCTCAAGTGTGCATCTGTCTTTTGATAATATCTTTTGATTTGCAGTTAAGACTGTGACCTGCAAAGCGGCCCATGGCAGTTCTGGGGCCCTCTAGATTGTGCCCAAAAATGTAGGGCTGACTAAATTGTCTCTAGGCAGAATTGTAAGGCAAGCAACATCTTACTCTTTTTGAAAATCCGAGGTACTGTGCTATTAGTAGCTAATGTTTATTTTTCTGCTAAAATGCAGTTAGTCTCATTTTGAAATGACCCCGTGTTTTCATACAACAGTCTCTTTGACAAGAACCAAATGCAGAGCACATGTGGGTTTTATGTATTCTTACAGAGCAGGATCACATCCCTCAAACAGATAACCTCCTTAACTGGATACAAGGAAAGGCTGAAAATTTAACTCTCTTCAGCTTGTTACTGCATTTATCTTCTTCTATGTGCGATGTACAACTGAGAAACTATAAGAGCTTAAATAGCTTTGCAGCTGACCTTTTGATCTCATGAGGCTTTTTTTTTTTTTTTTCCCACACCATACTCATCTTTGTTTATGAAAGTGAAATGCAGGTAGGGTAGGACAGTCTCAAAATTTTTAGGGAGCCTGTGGGATTCAGAGCATTAGCACAGGTATTTGCCTCTGCATCAGAAAAGCTATCATTTTGCTTCTGTAATCTATATCATATTGTTTGTGCTCTATGAAATATGGTGTTTAGTAGAATTTTTTAAAGCTATGTCAGCTTCAACTCTTGTTACATTTGTTTTGCCTGTTATGATAATGACATCAAGGGGAAAGAATAAAAAGTTATTTTCTTCTTTTCTGTAGTTTCATTGACTCTCACACAGCAGTAGAAATTTCTTTTTGCACCTTTTGCCCTTTAGTCTCTCTACTGGTAGTAGCTAACTTTTTCTTAGTATTTAAAGAGATTTAATTTTCATCATATGCACTTGCTTGAACATAGCTATGCTGTGGGCATATGCTTGATCTATGTACATTTCTCTACTTGTAGCTATGATAAGTACTCTTACTTGAACTCATTGAGATTGTTTTGAAAGTACATGTGGGTGTGTAAAGATGTCTACTGTGTCTGTTACATACATCTAATGTGGCAAGACAAAGCATATTTGGCACAGAACTTACATGATGTTGACATAAAACATGAGAGTAAGTGCTTTCAGTGTTGCTCACTTAGTGATTTCATTGGCTTTTCTCAATATTTAAGACATATCATATGAACATGGGATTTTCAGAAGTGTTTGTATTGGAGTAAACTTTGTTTCTGTCAAAATCATAACTGTACACTTAAAAATTGTCCGTGTTGCTCAGTATTGCTTAATGGTTTAAACTTCAGAAAAAAAATCTCAGAGGGGTAAATTCAACTCAATTTGTATCAGAAAATAATAGATGCTTGTTCCCTGTATCAGTTTCTGCTGAGAGAGAGACGATTCTGAAGAAGGTAGAGTATATTTCTGCTAACTTTTAAGCAGTACAACAAAAACTTGTTAGCACAAATATGTTTCCTACTACACTACTCTTAAGATTAAAACCCAGTTGTCCCTGAATGCTGGTGATACTTCCTCTACAGTCCTCTCTGCTTTTGGCTTTTAAATAAACACATCATCTTTAGAGGTGAGTGCTTCTCTTAGCCTAGAGGGGGGAGGATTCGGGACTTGTCAGTGTGTCCTCGTTTTAGGAGCTGTAAGAAAGTAAGGACCTAATGTTCTTTGGTTTTGATTACAAATGCTTTGTTTTCAAACAGATGGTTAAGTCAGCCCTAATTCAAGCCCAGTTGAGATGAAATGCAAAAAAAAAACACCCTGGAGTGTTTTTAAAACATCAGAACAGTTAATCAGTTTAAAATACTTGATCCAGATATGAAGAAAATAAACAAAATATTTATGAATTTATATTCACCTGTATAGTCTGAGATGCACTTTAGTTTAGACATGGTCATGCATCATTTTTGTTTTACATGAGCTTGAGAAGGTGATGTGGAGTCCATTTGATTTATGCTGGTTATGGAAAGACAGGTCATATCTGGTTTGATGTAAACCCTGCTAGTACAAAGCTTGAAGTCTACGCTGAAGTTTTACAAGTGTCAGTGGCTATATGAAAAAAGAAATTTTGAGAATACACAAATCTCAATCTGTTTTCAGACACCCTTTTTCTTTCTTTCCTACTGTAAATGAAGTCCTGACCATTGTTCATGATTGTTTATTCTTTCACAGTACAATTCCTGTTCAAAGAAATTAAATGCACAAAAATTTATCTGTTACGCCGACAGTAAATTTGCTTAGTATACTCTCAAGTGACATTTGATTAATAATTTTTATTTATAACTATACCATCATTTCCTACCAAATGTGTTCTTTAAAAGCAAGATTTTATTTTTTAATAGAATCTTTAATGAAGATTTATGAAGAAAGTAAGTTTTTAAATTATCTGCTCAAAGTTTATGAGCATTAGAAAATGCAGTATAAAAACCTTTCCCTGTGTAAATGTACGTCTCTGTTTTTAACAGTAAGATCGCTATCAGTGATTTTTCTCTTAAGGTAAGTGGTTAGATGATTTATTTTATGCAGGTTGTCAGGATTTGATAGATAACAGCTGTACAATAATTTCTCAAAAGTGTAATAGAAGGTATGTCCCAGCTGGGCTGTTTGGTTTAGGAGTAAGTTTTGGGAGGTCACTATGAAGAGAGATTTTATAAATCATGTGTGAGTAACTGTGGTTTTGGTGAAGCTCTGGTAAATATTTGGACTTGTTCTATGATTTAGTAAAACCATTTATGTGAGAAAAACTTATATTTGTAGAGAAAAAAAACCCTTCAGTTCTGTATTCTACCACTGGTCATATGTTGGAGTGAAGAAAGCATGAAGACTGTATAAATCAGTGGCTGATTAAAGACCATTGGTTTCAGAGCAGTAAATGGCAATGTTACCTCTCTGAAAGATCAGAATATAATAGTTCTGACATTTTTCATTAAAGTACTAAGATATAACTATCTTTAGTTTTATGAATGGAATGAAGTATACTATACAGCTCTATATTGAAGGATTATTACATTGAGGTAGGAACAGAGGACTCCACAAATTTATTTTATTTCTTTCTTATCTGCAAAATGTTCCTTATGTTCTACATTAGAATTCAGCTCATTTCATCTGTCTTTCTGAGTGGCTACGGTTTTATCATTAAATACACAGACAAACAGCAACCAACTACTATAATTTGCCTGAGGGAGAAGTCCATAATGAAGAGTGTTTAGAGCCAAAATCTGTGCCTCTACTGACATCGTGGGAATTGAAGTCTAGGCTAGAAAATGCCACTGATCACAAGGTCACATAGTAGTGATTACTGATCTGAAATGTAGTCCTTAAATCTCCTTAACTTCCCAGCCAGGTTTAGAACTGCAAATTACATTACTGTACTTAAAAATCTGAAAAAAAATATTTCCTGCATGCAAGAAGATAAAATTTTGGGTGAGAAAAAAAAGAACAGCTGCAGCTGAGCTCTACTTAATAAACCTAACAAGTCCTGGTTAAATGGAAAACCGCCTTTGAGTATACAGACATAAAGAATTCAGCTTGGAATGTTTAGTAAATAGAATTTTGTGATAAATTAGGAAAAGTGTTAATCTCTGACTACCTGGTTTGTTTGGTTTTGATTTTTGTTTTTCTCCAGGCTCTCAAGATACAAGCAAAAAATAAAATTATCATTTTCCCTTACTTCAGACTTACCAACATATGCACCTTATGCTATCTAGAAACTTATTTTATGAAATATAAAAAAATATATAATAGTGTACTAAAATCTCTGTTGAACAACATTCTAACAGTTATTTTACAGTGTTAGGCATAACATAGTTGCTCATTCTGTAACTTATGCTCTAAGAGAGCATCATGCTCTCTAATTCCTTTTTATATTGTGTATCACTAAAGCATTTTCCTTGTTTCTTCAGGCTCTCCCGAGCTTTATCTACATTTTATGGACTGCTGATTTCACTGTGGGACAGGATTCTTAATTCAATCTTTTGTGAGTCTGTACAAGTAGAAGAGCAATTCTGTATACACTTTACGGTCTTTCACACCTGTTGGAGGCAGAGCTACCTTTTGGTGTAGAAGTGACTATGAAATTAGGTCAGGACTGCACTAATTCTCAAATCTAAATGTCCGTCTTTTGATTTGTGTCTCTATTACCATCCCTAAACTCAAGTTTATCATATTATCATGTAGATTCAGAACTTTAAAGATATGCTGTATGTTTCTGTTTTTGAGTACTTTGATGACAGGCCCTTTAAAAATTCGTTGAATAACCAAACCTGAATTGTCTGCCAGACAGAAGGCAGGTCACACCACAGTGCTTGTTTAAACCCTAAGACTTATTAGTCACTGGCAGTTTCAGAGAATGACAGTCTGTTCTCTCAGGCTATTTAAGAAAAAAATGGGAGCTGGTGTACTTAACAACCATGAAAATAGGGACAGTTTAAAATTATCTACTGATAAGTGGGTAAAAGAACATGTCTTCAGACTCCTGGAGGTTAAAGGGGAGTCATATCAATGGTGGGAGGTAGAGACGTGAAATGTGAACATGTACATGTCATTTTTCTTAGCATATCAAAATAAGTATTGCAGATTCCAAATTATGCATGGAATAAATAAAAAGAAACATAACACAGATCATAAAACTATGACTTGAGCAATATTTAATTTTTGAATGCCAGTCTAGATGTCTTCTGCTTGCATCTGTCCTTTTAAGTACAAGAGATGTTAATAGGGCAGTATGACCTCAAAAGGGAAAGCAAACACACAAAGGGTTCTTGACTGCATTTTTGTGCAATACAAAATATCTGTTGCAATCCTAATGAGAAAAGTCGGTGTTGTATGTTCTTTATGACTATTTGGGCTTCATGGCATGAAGGTAATCTCGATTTCAGACTGAAAGCATCATTGAGACAGTGTTTGTTCCCCCTGTGAATTTCATCTGATGCATCCTACTGTTGAACAGGGAACTGTAGTTTCCTAATGTCGTCATAATCTTGTCAACATTGTTTGCAAATACATTAAGTCTTGTGAGCTTTGCTTGGTGACGTTTTCTGACTTGCTTTCAGTATGAGATCAGGTAATACGTTGTCTGGTTTTTATTCTACCTTTGTAGAAAATCACAAATCCATTCATTAGCTGAAGTAAAACATTGAAAAGATACCGTATACAAAAGACAAAAATACCATTTGCTCGGTGATAATTACTAGTGTTCATTTTCTCCCTTAAGTGATAGGGCACATCACATTGTTGCCATAGCAACCCCGATTCTGTCCCATTAGCTGCCTAATGTGAATTTATGAATGCAAGTTTCAATGTGTGGAAAGCTGCTCAAAATAGGGAGTGATTCATCATGTGCAGCACAGACAACTGAGTTGCAGGCTAAGTCAGGGCTGTCTCTGGTTTTCCGTGTTAAAAGGCTATGCTGTGGTGTAGGCATCCAATTAAAGATGAAGCAATTTGATATTTAATGAGATTTAAAATGATGGTTGAATAGCTGTTTTAATTTTTGAAATGTTCTATACTGCATCACAACACTAAAAAAAAATAAATCTGTTTTTATGTAAGGATACTGGGGAGAATAATGACTCTTTCACAATTATTTTTTTGACATTTGAGATATTTGCAAGGTGTACCCATTTCAAGTTAGCTTGCTTATGCTGCACATACTCTTGGATACAGTTTTGTAATGGATTTATCCCAAGCTTTAATTAGCAGTTTACACCTCAGGAAAACAAACATGTGACTAAGGAACTGAAAAGATATCTGGGTTCAAATGTTGCCTGTCCCATAGACTTCTCTGATTTTGTGGTATGTGTTTAGATCTGTGCAGGTTTTTCTCTGGTGAAATGGGGAAAAAAAAATTAAATGTCCCATCTTTCCTTTTTCTCTTCTATGTCATAGAATCATCAAGGTTTAAAAGGACTTCAAAGTTCATTGACTCCAACTGTTAACTGGACTCTGCCAAGGCCACCACTAAACTGTGTACCTAAACCATGTCATAGCTATTTAGGCTCCAATCCTGTGCCTGTTTGCAGTTTTCACACTTGGAACTAGTTTTAGTAAATGCATCAGCATTTATAGGAATAGTCTTCTAGCTGAAATAGAAAATATGTCTCTGCTTACAGTCTGCCTGCTCAGTCTCAACGTGCTGTGCCCATACCATTCACTAGCCATATTCAGTCACAAGGGCTGCTATGGAATGGACAGTATTAAATACAGTAAAACTGTGTTAAAGAAATGATATCATGAATATGAAGCTAATCATGTAGAGGTGGAATTAAGGTAGCTTATGCAATTTTATTTTGCATTTGTGCATCTGCATGATGTTGCAATCCTTTATTTACATTATTGTAAACGATTTTTAGCATGTTCTTTGAAGTTACAGCAGTGCTGTATGTCTTTCTCTAAGAAGCATGTTAGTCTATTCATTGGGATAATAAGTGCTTAAGTTTACTTGGGATAAAGGAAATGTACTTCATTTTACAATATAGCTATCTTTCGGAATTAAATTCATACTATGTGACTATATATTCAACTTTTTTTTTTGAATAGCATAACAGTGGATTCAGAATCCAGACTTCATGCTTTGCTTTTTCTGTGTATTATTACATTACACTGGAACATTCCGTTCCAGAGAAAGATTTCTGCTTTATTGTAGTCGATGAATTTGCCTTTCAGGTTTGTTCTGTGTTGAAGCAAAGGACTTGTTATTCCTGCTGTCGTACCTCTAATACATATGGCCAAACACAACCTACCCCACTCCTCTTAATTTTTTTCATGGTACCATTATGGCACCTCTGCTCCTGT
Organism: Polioptila caerulea; assembly: GCA_013397295.1. Lineage (NCBI taxonomy): Eukaryota > Metazoa > Chordata > Aves > Passeriformes > Certhiidae > Polioptila > Polioptila caerulea. Next base: position 731,251 of record VYXF01000210.1, read on the forward strand.
GTGCACCTACTCATCTCTTCTTACTCTAGTGGCAACACCATTTAATGAGAACAATCCCCCAACATTACTAGTCTTCCAGACAGAAAGGCCAATTTTGCTTACAAGTCCTTAAACACAAACTTTAAATTATGTAGGAAAGATCTTATTTTCTATAATATGTGAACTAGGGCTTGCACCAAGTACTTTGAAACCTCTTGCTGTCAGATTATGCAGTGTGTCACTGTTTAAAGGATTAAAAAACCTCATAGTCTTAGGCAGCTGTTCAGATTAGCAGTTGTCAGAATCACAGAATGGGTCAGGTTGGAAGGGATCACTGTGAGTCATCTGCTCCAACCTCTCTGTCCAAGCAGGGTCATCCTGGAGATAATTAAGAAGGGATATCTTTGGTAACTTGTTACACAAACCCCATGATATTACTGAAACACAAACACATATGGCATGTTTAAGCCATAAATCTACATTTACATGTGTGGTCTCACATACGTACATGATTGCTGGTATAGATGATCTATGCTCATTATTTTTAACAAAGAAAAAACAAGGAATTTATTACAATTTATTGGCTTCTTAGGAATTTAATTTGTTAAAGTTTAGTCCCAGGTCACAGATGAATATTCAAGATAATTCAATGGTTAACAGTGGCGTTAAATGGAAGCCCACTATTCATAGAAAGAAAATGTTGCCCTTTGCTGCTCACTGGGTGGCCTTCTGAAATGTGTTGACTTCATAACTAAAATCTTAACTGCAAACAGTTCACAATCAACATCTTAAAGGAGCTGTTGAAAGTATATCAAAGTTGAAAAGGTGGAAGGGGAAGAAAGTAAGCTTTGTAAGCAATGGCAGAGAATTTCCTATGTTTCAGTTAGTGGAAATTTTGTGGAGTTGGTTGACAAGAATGTCTGCTAAGGATAGCACTTGACATGGCTTTTTATTTATTTTTAGTTATTGGCATTCACTTCAGGGGATAAAATTTCGACATTTATAGACTGGCAAATTAATTGATAAGTTTTAAAGAGTACATTTTCTACTAAATGCTGTATATGTGATGAGAAAGCTCATGAAAGGTGTTGCATTTGACTAACAAATATTTGGAAAATTATTTATATCACACTGAAAACTTGACAGGAGGTTTTCTACATTACTTGCATGATTAAGAATTTGAAGTTTGATGTCTGGGACACAGAATTAGTAATATAATTAAAGTATACTTAAGCCTCAATTGCTTAGTGCAACTTTAAAATATTTTAAAACTAAGACATAGTAAATACTGTCTGAGTACTTAAGTATTCTGCTTATCAAGATCGTAATAATTTGTGCTAATTGTTACCAAATTTATCTTAGAGACATGCATTAAAGGAAAAAAAAACCCAAATTTTCTTTTTTTTTTTTTAACATGGGAAATCACATATGTGTTTACAACTGCTTGTAATGGTATATCAGCTAATAAGGGTGCTGCCAGTCACAAATTCATAGCCTGAACTGGGGTTTATTCTTGATTTCTATCCTTTTAATCATATCTTTCTCAGAAAAATAACATTTCCTCTTCCTTCCAAATACATTTCCTTCCAAATACTCTTTGAAAAGATGAGTAGATTTAAGTGGTTTTATTTAATGTTGTGATTTAAAATAAATATTTAGCTCTGTATCTATATCTATTTATATATGCATAAGAAAAAATAAATGTGGATGTATTTTGTTTCCAGTACTCTTACTGGTAGAATGACCCATATCACTGTATTTCTACTAAATTCTCTTGAAGTCTAAGGCTTGGTGAACCTGAGGCTGCAAAGACGGAAAGTGGCAAGTGATTATTAACACTGAAGTTGTGAAAATGTATGAACTCTTCCTCCAACAATGTACTGTCACAGTTTTATTTCTGGCTGCCTTTCCTAGTTGCATCTGGGTTTAGAACTGCCTACTTAAGGGGATTGCCTGATTTAAAAACAAACTAATTTCTGAGCCCAGTTGACAATAAAGATATTTAGAAGTTGTAGGAGGATTGCTTGGGAGGTCACACTATAACACAGATGGATCTCAGTGCTGGCAGAGACTGGGAATATAGTCTTTCTTTCAAAGGAACCTGAGTTGAAGTTCCACCTAGGCAAGATGTGCTTGAAAGGACATATTTGGGCTATCTCCATGTATGCTACAGGGTTTTGCAGAGCAACCATAGCTGTTCAATTGGGTTCACATCTTCCAGTGCCCCTTCTGTAAGCCTTCGAGGCTAATATGATGCTCTTATGAGAGATTTGTGTAGCAGCAGAAGTCCTTTATTTTCAGGTTTGAACTGAAACTTGAGAGGAGCCTATAATTTTTTTAAAAAATCAATGTACTAGGAAGTAGCCACATTACAGATAATTATCTTTATTGAAGAGATTGTACAGCAGTTTTAAAATTACGGTTAGTGAATTAAAGGCTTTCACAGACAATAGGTTTCCTTTGATAAACCAAGGAGGACTTTTGTCTTTCTGCTTTTTCAGCTTTTGCCAAGTTTATTTTTGTAGTATAGTGTAACACAGACTAAGATCTCCTCAGGGCTTTATTCAGCTAGTGACCGTTAATTGAAAAACTCATTTTTTATAATCCCTATGAGTGAAATTAATCTCTTGGTTATGATGAAGTCATATATGACCAATTTCATTAAAAAATGAATCGGCAATACTTCCCCATTTCTTTTTAAATGTCAGATTTGGATGTTTATTTTTTCATTAGCTATTACGACATAATGTTCTTGATAATTTAGAAAAATACCGCTATTGCTTCTATAAAATAAAAGCAGTTTCTAATTTTTATGCCCTTACTTGCATCACAAGCTTCATAAAGACTGTGGCTGCCCTTGTTTATTTTCTATCCCAGCAAAACTGTTCTTGAAACTGATTGACATAGTTCTCAATCTGTTTTAATCTCATTGTAAATTAATTTTTCCACTAATACACTTTTAGAATTTAATCTAGAGAATAATTTTTGACAATTCTAGCCTAGGACAGAGTAGGGTACTTAGGAGGATCCCTCAAAAGCCTGTAAGGAGGAACTGATGTCCTGAAGCAGTTTAATGACATGTAATTATTTAGTAAACTTGAGCAGCAGTGCTTTCTTCTTCTCCTGACATGTTTTTAAACATGTTAATTGCAATACCTTATGCGTGGATTTGGTATCCAGTGTGGTGTTACATGACTGCTTTTTGGTATCTTGCAGGTGAGAGGCCAACAAAATTTGCTTTTTCAGGACTATAAATTATCTCTAAATCAGTACCATTCTAGTTGCTGTATTTTTAATATAAAATCATGTGTTTATACATATGTAGTCATATTAAAAGAGCATTGTCAAAATAGCATTATCAAATAATCACATTAACAAAGACAAAAGTTGAAGGTGCTGATTGCTCAGAAATTCATTGCTTACATTTTCATGGATCAGGCTATACTCTCTGACAGCTCTCTGCACTTAATGCAGGAACTAGTGAGGAAATTTTCAAATCAAATAGCTGAATTTTGACAAAAGTACATAGTATTGAAATACAGGTTTTGTAACAAAATTCAGGTAACATTGATATGCTATGCTGCCATTCCTGTGGTTTTTATGAAGTTCAGTCTAAACTGCAAGCTCCTGTCAGCACAATTATATAACAACAAAGACTTAATGGAGCTGCTTTGGGTAGCTTTAACCAACCATTGACATAAGTGTCATGCTGTGTCCTTTGAAATAGCAATTCCCAAACAGGTCCTGACTGGTGGATGCTGCTGCCTGCGCAGAGGCATCTGAATATCAGAATTTCCACCGGAGTTCCAGTATTAATGTGTGTCAATATGGTCACAGGATATAGGGCTGATATGATTTGCCACTGCAGGCATGGTTTGCAGACAAAGTAGTCTAGTCACTGTCCATTTAATGTTTATGCTCTTGCAGAGAAGAGGGTGAATTAGGCATGGAAGCTATGGACTCTCTGAAAATGTATGCTGCAATAGGAAGCAGTTTGGCTTAAGTATGAGTGCATTATGACCCCTGGAAAGGAAGACTCGGAAAAAAGGCAAGGGAAAAGTTTAGTAAATATTATCAAGCAGATTGCTGTTGTCAGTGACATACATCTGACTTGCCTTCAGTTACTTCAAGGCTTGTAAAAATGACAGACCGAAGTCATTACCCTTCATGAATGAATGGATGAAGTGATGGAGATACTCCTGACTTAGATTTTGGTTACGTGGGGAGTAAAGCAGATATCTCACTTCTTTTCAGTGCAGAAGGTTGTGGCATTCCCAACTTGCTAATGCTACGAAGACAGTATAGGCTGTTGGTCTGTAAACCTAATTAGAGGACTGCTCTGCTCCCCTATCAACTGCAGTGGCAAAGGCAATCTCATTAGTGTGTGACCTGCTGAATGCAGGCAACATTTGTGCCTTTTCAAGCTGGAACACATATTTTGCTGATAACATATTCCTCGCAATTATCCTTTTCTCCATCAATTTTGTGTGTGTCTAGGGCTCTGGAATATTAGCTCATCTTTAGTCTGTCACTGTTGAAAACATCTGAGAGGAATATAGTGTGTCAGCCTTTGGCTCACATGCAGCTGATACAGCTTCATTGTCACTGTCAAGTCTGTCTGTGCTGGCAATACAAATGCTCCCACGTTGATAGGTGTAGACTTGTGCAAAGGTTTTGCAGCATTGAGGATTGAATTCAAATGTTGTGAACTTACTTACTCTTACAGGTTATTTTTGGGTACTTGAAGGAGAAGTAGTCTTAGAATCATGCTGTAACTGTGCTTATTGAATATTTTGACATTTATTTCCAATTTTGACTTCAAAAATAACAGAAGACTCTTGCTGAAAGCACTTGATTTCTTAAAAAAACCCCCTCACAACAAGAACAAAATAACCTAGAAAAAAGTAAACACAACACAGAAAAAAAAACACTAGAAGAAAATAAGAGGTTTTATACACCTTTTAGCATTTCTCTAGTTCTAACAAAGCTATTTTTAAAAATTGGACAATGTTGTTGATGCAGCAAGAATGTATACCTACACAATGAAAAAAAACCAAGATACAAATTCCTCTTCTACTAGGAGCTATTCTAAGCTCCCTTCTGTGTGAAAATAATATAATTCTTTTGTTTCTAGTTTTTATTTAGTGGGTTCTTTACTGAAGTGACATAAAGTGGTATTTACAGAGTAAATTCAATTTAAAAAATAAGACCTTCTTAGTGGATTAAAGAAATACAAAAATTTGAGGATTTCAGAGGGAAAAGATAAAGTGTTATTAGTATCATAAGTAATATATAAGCCAAAAGCAATTTTATGGTAACTATTTATGTAATTATAAGAGCCATATATATTTTCACTACAAGCAGCAAAAATCAGTTTCTTCTTCTGAAGTCTGTTTTCCTAGTTTTCAATAGCTCTTTTCTAGCTAATGGAGACCCAGTTTTGTTAATAAAATGTTTCCAGAGATTCCTCCCTTGTAGACTGCAGGTGTGCTAAATTTGCTCTGTTTTTTCTCATATGATAGAAACTTATTAGTCACTTAAAACAGGCAGCAGAAAGTAAAATTAAAAATGAGAGATTCAAGAATTATACTTTTACCTGATACATTAATTTGTTTTAAAAACTTTTGAGATTAATACCTTTTACATCTCCAAGAAAAACGTAGATTGTAATTTAAAATCTTGTTAATTTGACAGTATTGCTATTGGCTGCCAGTGATGAAAGAACTAATAGCATTTCTGACCTCCTTTATCATATCTGATACTTTTAAAAAATCAAATTTTATAAATGAATCGAGTTCATCGAGAACAAATTTTTTATTGCATATTGGAGAACTATCCTCTTAAGCCTTGAGTTCCCTCAGGTGTTTTTTGATTGGGTTTTTTTTTGTTGTTGTTTGTTTGTTTGGGTTTTTCTTAGGTAGAAACATAGGTGGCCTAAGCATACCTGCATAAAAATTAGGTTTCTAGTTGTATTTGTTGTCTAGAGTCTCTGAATAGCAAACACAGAAAATGGGAATCCTCAGGTGAGTCTCTCCCCATCCTTCTTTCCAATATTTGTAAGAAAAGCTAAAGTATAAATGCTGCAAGTGGTTGAAATTTGTTAAAGTGATCCCGTCATCAGTGCCTGGGCTCTTCATATTGGTATTTTCTACATTTCCCACCTAGCTTGAATTAGCATTGAGTAGAAGTAGCACAGTTTTATCTCTCCAGAACAGACTGTTTGCTATGATGATTTCTAGGCAGTCAAACTGAGTAGCTCCTGAGTTCTGTTTTCAAGCTTTCTTGGGATGCTGAGCTATCTTTTGAATTTTGCCTGGTCTGTCTCAGCTTTTTTAATGGAACTGATGATATATGCTGGGATGGTTTACAGACCAGACTTTCCCTCTTTTTCCACACTGTGAACGCCATAAACAAGCAAACAAAAAACAAAAAAATATGCTGCAGGTTATTAAAATAATTCTAAACAGCTCTTGACTCAAATAGAGCAAGAACGTAGTGCCTGAATTCTTTACTAAAGTTTGGATGGAAAAACAATGCCAGGTCCAGGCAGATTTACTTGAAAGTGCCTGTTTATAAAAAGTAATCTTGCTGCTTCATGGTTGTATCTCACAGTGGACTTTAAAGGTGTTTTTATTCTTCTTTACCCATTGTGTAAGCTTGTTAACAAGATAAGGACATATTTTTAAGAAAATAAATGATAGCTTTACTTAAATACAGGACCAAGCTTTCTTTTAAGAAAATGGGCTTTATCATTCCTGAGCTCCATCCTCCCTTGCCCCATTCTTTGTTAAAAACAGTACCCAGCCTAATAATTGAATTTTCTGATGGGCATGTTTTCTGAAAAATTATTAGTGAGACCAAAATTCTTACTGAGAAAATATGCCTCTTGCTTTATCGGAGAGACAAGACAACTCCCTGAAAAGGCACCTTTTCTCAAGCAGCTGGTGGGAGGTTGCCGAGTACTGTCTGGTGGTACTTCTGTCTCCCTTCTGGGATGCAGAGGGCAATCCCAGAAGGTAACACTGCCACCTTGGGCTCCAGCTCTGTAAAAGCACAAGGAGGAAGGTCTGCCGAGAAAATAGTTTTCTGATGCTGGAGAACTGCTTATTGTCTTAGAGCAGAGAAACACAAACCCTGATGTTCCTTCTGAAGAACAGGATCCCTTCTCCAAGACAATGACTCATGGCAAAGAGTTTTTCTTGCTCTAACTGTAATTGGTTTCTTCTGGATACTTTGTGGTGCCTTTAAGAATCTGCTCCTCAGAGGATCCCTTCAAAGGAGTTCTAAAAGCTGTTTCATTTCCAGTAGCTCTGTAATTTAAGAGGTTTTCTTTTCCTGTACCTTCTAAAATTACATGTTTTACTTATTAAAAAACATACTTTGCCTTTCTTCTTCCTAAACACATTCTTAATTACTTGCCTTTAGTTTGTATTAAGTGATGTTTCAGTAAATACAATGTAAATAGGCAGAAATTTGTATGGTTCTGCTTTCTAAAAGGTTTCACCACAGGAAAAAAAAAGTTGGTTGTTTTTTTTTTTGTGGTGGATTGTCCCATATGTACTTTGGGGGGTATATTTCTATGTCAGTCCCATAGAGTATAAAAAAAAGAAAAAAAACAAACACACTAAGACATTTTTTTTCTTACTAGACTCTGAATTATGTCTCATCAAACTACTCCAATAGCTAAGTGTGCATCTAATGCTTCCCTAATTATTAAGATGTGGGACAAAGTAAGGATTAGCATGTCCTTCTTAGCCTGCCAAGCAGCCCTCACGTTTGAGAATATAAAAAGGGGTGCACCACTTCAACTCCATGTTAAAGACCTTTAAAAATCAAATCAAATTCACCAGCATAAAACCTCTAAATTTTGTATACATATTTTTTCACCACTTGTTACTTGCACTGTTCTGGTTGTTATTTATAGCTGTGAGTGATCAAGGACAAAAACCTGAGCTGTCTGCAGGGCAAAGTAATTATGGGAAGGATGTGCACCTGATGCTGCTGGGGAAAATAAATAAAATTTTAAAGGTCATTTATCTAATTAAAGATACGGATTGCCTCTAAAATCTGGGGAAAACACACCTTTCCTCTGCATAGTAAAGCATTCTCTCTAACTGCTCTGGGTAAAAGAACATAAATTATTTACTTTCATAAAATAAGTATGTTTTTCATACACTGTATGTAAATGATCCTTGGAAATTGCCTCATCTTATTTAAAGGAGTATAGGCAGGGATTCTGTATTTAGCTAAATCATGCTTATATATATATATTTGTGTTATATAGAAATAAATAATACAATATGAATAGTATAAAAATATTCTGCACAAATCTTATACAATCTATTCCATGGCTTCGTTATGCTTAATTGCAATTATAAAGAAAGTGAGCTATACCCTTGTAGGTGGTGTGGTGTGATACAATAAGAGTATGTATCTGAAATGAGAGATCTTAGATATGTTTTAAAAAAAGAATAAGTACAAACAACGGACTATGACAAAGGTAAGCATTTGTTCTGTATTTTGGGATTTGTATATTTTTAGACAACTGCGAGAAAAATTCTGAATTAGTAATGAGGAGTTTTGACCAGTGGCTTTTGAAGCACTCTCAAGGGAATTAATAAACCATTAATGTGATGTGCATTTTTCTTATGCTGGTCACCTTCTCACTCGAGTGCCCAAGACAGTCTGTCCCTATGTCACTTCAATGAACAGCATGTTTTATTAATGTTCTTAAAGAATAAACGCATTATGGTTACTCTCATATGCTATGATAGTGGTAGAGTGGCGATATTTTAAAAAGTTTTTTTTTACAGTCGTGATGTTTAGTCATGTTTATGCGATTAGACAAATACTACAAGACATGCAGCCTATACCTTGAGATGAATTATGTCCTATGGGTAGAAGAGCAAGTTGGCTTCACTTAACTGTTTAAGGGAGATATTTGCAGAACGTCTTAGAGGAGATTGATCTATGGTTATAGTTTTTTGTTTGTTTTTTTTACAAAATGAAAGAATTACTTTCTTGCTCAAACATCCTCTAAATAATCTAGCTCCTGCATGTTACCTCAAATATAATCTTGTGCCCACTGCTTAACAAAATTATTAGCTATATTGCAAATACAAAAACTAATCTTCTCTCTTTGAAAAGCTGCATAAACAGCATGGATTTGATTTTAGCATAAAGGGAAAAGAGTACTCCCCAAAGCTGTTTGCATCAAGGAAATCTGCTCTGTAGTTGCTATTATGCTCCAGGAGCTTCTGCACCCCTTGCTATGGCCTCAGGAATGCTTACATTTAGTGTCAGCAAGGCATTTAATTCAGCAAGACCTATACACATAGTTAACTTCAACACTAGCTCGCCATTATTGGAAAGAGTGGTTTGCTCAGCTGAGATTACAGGAAGGAACGACAGATTGTCTGATTAAGTATTATTGTCTGATAAAGTAGATATACATGGATGCCTCCCTCTATACCAACATCAAAGAGGTCTTTTTTCAGTTTGGAAGCACTCAGATGAAAACCGCAATTCTTCCTTTCCAACGATGCACATAGCAGAGGAAAGAAAACAGCTCTTGCCCCTCTCTAGAAACATCTTTTGTCATTCCACATCCTGCATGTTTGTCAGGACAAGTGAGAGTGCTGGGGAATTGCCTTTCTTTCTCTACTTGTTTCCACCACAGAGTGGCTGGCATTGAGGTATTATTTTTTCCATATTGTCTCATGCTCTTGATGCTGCCAATGATAAGTGTGGAAGGAAGGCCGTAGTGATTTGATGTACAAATCATGTTATTCCTGTTATTCTCTCAGAAAATGTCAAGTCTCAACACTGTACGTTGTCAACATTACAACTTCACAGATGCTCACTCAGTGCCTGTCCATTTCTGTACTTGAAGTTTGTAGGATGGAGCTTACTGCTTAAATTATTAACACAAAATTCAAATTAACAGCAACCAACCTGCATTGACTTATAGTTTAATGCAGCTTCAGCTCAGCTGCCACATTTTCCTTTGGGATTCACCTGAACTACTACTATATGCAGCTCCGTGCCAAGCATGGGAAACCGTAACCATGTCGATTTCTGACAAGGTATTTCTTTAAAGGCTTCAAAAGAAGATGCAGTGTAAGGGATGACACACAGTTAACAATTAGGATGGAAGTTTATATTCATTTTTTTATTATAGACAGAGGCTTCTAGCTGATTCCTTTAAGGATTTGTGCTGTTCATGTGAAAAGGTCTGTGAAAGAGAATCAGCATTCAACTAACAGAAATCTTTGTGATACAACATTATATACTGTAATTCATTGCTGTTAACTTATTTTCTTCTATTTATTTATCATTGGTGCAAGTGGAACAATTGAATGCCTCATATTTTCTAATTAGAGAGTTTATGTATCAGAATTCAAATGTAAGTTATAGTCTGCATTTTGTTGGCCAATTATTCAGAAACTGTGCCCAGTCTAACAGTTTTCCTACTGGATCATCCTCTGTTAATACACACAGATCTTAAGGAGCAAGCTGTCCTTTCATTTTGCAGTGCTGCAAGGAGTAGATTTGAATCCTGGACAAGCTGGCGGTGGAAAGTTGGAAGGAATTCAGAGAAAGCCATCAATGATGATTAAAGATTTAGGTTTCATGAAGACTTACTAAAAACTAATTATATAAAATTCACCCAAATGATGAAATAGCAATATGCCAGTGCAGAATCATCCTCAGAAGAGAAAGGTGAGAATGACTAATGAAGATCAATTTCCAGTCCTCAACCCACCTTTCTCTCTCTCCAAAAAAAAAAACAACGCCAAACCCTGTGGAGTACACCACTGCTCTCCCAGTCTACAGAAATGGTTTACTTGAAAGCAGTATCATTTGTGGGAGGCAGCGTCCTTGTCTATGCTACTTTGTATAATCAACTTGATGTTACTTAATTTATAGTTGTATTCTCATGTCCATTGCTGTTTCACACTTCTTTCCTCTCACAGATTGTGGGAGTGAAGTTCATGGTAGATTAACCACTCAGTGTGCACTGTGATTGCCTGCTGCATAATTCACAAACATCAAACGACTAGACAGTCACTGTAGTGGAGTTTTAAGCAATCAGTTGGAAGTTGGAAGCTGGAGTCTCTCAAACCTTGCAACTCTTGATCAGAAAAAAAAATAATAAAAAAAAATGCTTTGTGCAACTATTAAACACCTCCAGGATAACAGGATTTGAGTCTGATTAGGTGCCTGAGCCCTCAGAAGTATCAAGTGTTTGTGTTGGGTTTTTTTAATGGATTAGCGCAAGTCCATAGGATCTTGGAAATCATAGTGTAACCACAAGTCCAGTAAGTAAGAGAACACTGTTTGATTTTGACAGAGCCTATAGAGTATAGATGGAAGATCCTATAGATTTTACTTTTACAAACTGAACTCCCCAGTGATAATTTGTGCTCCCAGTCTAGGGCTCTTCCAACCTGCCAATGAAGTTTCCGATGGAGGCATTCTCTGTCAGTATTTCAAGGTATACCCCTGCAACCCTAATCAGCATCTAAGTAGGTTTTTTTTCTCTACTCAATTAAAAATTAGGGATTTCTTTTTTTTTTTTTTCAATTTCTAAGTAATTTTTTCTTTTTAATTTTGTTTTCAGTGTGAATGAGCTGCATATCTCTGAATTGTGGAAAAAACTTAGACATTTCTGCCTTTACAAGAGCTCATTTTCATGCATAGCCACTTCCCAAGGGATACTTCTTTTTAATACCTATATTGTAGCGTTGATCACAAGCCCTAGTGAAGATCAAGGATGTGCTTTGCTTGTGTGTTTCTCTTTTTCTTAAGAATATGGTCTGAAGGTAAGTAGCAAGTGAATGATGGCTGATTAAAATGGATAATTAGCCCAGATATGTTTGCTTGTGTGAGATTTGGCAAAAATAAAAAGTCACAGCTTTGGAAAAGTAATGGGCTTTCTACAATGCACTTTACAACAACTGCCATTGAAAATGAAGACAGCACATCCTCATGCTTGATTTACAATTTTCCTCTGGCTGTGTTATACTCAGCTATCCTCCTCCAACTGTCATATTAGAAATGCATACCTTCATTTCTTCTTTTTAAACTTGTGAAACATGAAGCACATTCTATAAGAAGCTAATCAAACAGCATGGGGATGTGAAAAATCTAAATACTGAACCTCATGATAGAAGAAAAAAAATATTTAAAAAGGAAAAAATGCAATGAGGAAATAACACAGTAATAAGTTTTCTAGCTGTTTTACAGACGTTCTCAGAAGCGTATTAGTATTAGCCTAACTCCTGTGTACACATACCACATTTCCTCTTGAGCCTGCATAGATGCCCATGAAAACAGGCATGACTGAAAAACAAAAGCCAATGAAGAGCTACAAAGGGAGCATGGAACAATCCGGTTTTTACTAGTTAAGTGAGTTAAAGCATGAAAGAGGAAGCTGAAACTATAATAAGGTGAAAGACATGCATGAAATAGCAGAAAAAATTTCAGAATGCTAACAGTGATGAGTAGGCTAAATGAATAGTTCAAGCAACAAAAGAAACAACCTTTAAAAATCTGCCTGTTTAATATGGTTTCCTGTAATTATTTAATCTGACCAAGATAATCCACTCAATGAATGCTTACCAAATTGCAGTTAATATCAAAGACTATTTAAATAAAATCTTGAGTCTTTGAATTTAGGATTTTTTGTCTGTCTTAATAGGTACTCATGCCGCCAGTAGTGCTCGAAGTCCATTAATCTTTTTTACACAAATTTGGTAGTTTATTCTTTGGCTCTGGAAACAGTTTTGGCAATACATAATTGTACAAAACCAGCATCCAGTGGTTCAAGGTAGCATTCTTCAAGAAATATGAATAAAAAATTGTGAATCATAGATAAAACTTGCTTCATTTTGCCTTCTTCTAATTTTTCAAACATGAAGATGCACCCTCCATTCCACCAAGCCAAACAATCCAGTTGCACTGAATAAATACCTGATTAAGATCTTGATATCTAATTCACTTTGTGAGAGAAGGAGAGACTAGAAAATAACCCTGGTTTCTAAATCTTTAGATCTCCAGATCAGTGCTTAGCTGTCAATGTGAGCTGCATCTTAAACAGGCAGGAAGGACTTGATTTATCTACAATGTCTGCTTTGTATGATAAAAGAGATCATTTGACCTAGCTAGAATGTGTTTCTGAGCCACAGAAGATGAGTGTTGTTTTAATGGCCTTCAAATTTAAAAATGAAATGCGAGTGATGTGAAAAGTACAGTAGTCCTTGCTGTAAGTAAGCTCTCAGTATTGTTACAGTAGCTGACTTAACTTAGAAGGGAATACTGGAAAGCTGAGGTCACAATAATAGCAAGGAAATTTACAAGTCTTACATCTGATAATGGAGATCATAACCACAGCATTTGAAGATTTAGTTGGCAGCCCAGGCTAATAGTTTTTATACTTAAACCACTAAATAGCGGGATTGCCAAGCATAAGTTTTGTGCAGTGTGTATTGTGTCCTCTGGAAAAGTCACTATGTGGAATTTAGGATAAAATTGTTAGCTTTAGGTGTGGCATATTGAAAAAACTTGGAGATTTGCACAAACTTTCCATTGACTGTCTCTGTGGCAAATAATCCCTCTTGTGTAGAAAATGGGCACGAGGAGCCTTCTGACTTTTCCTCTTCTAGGGAGCCTTCTCACTCTCCTTTCAGGACTGGCAGCAGATTCTTTAAAGAAAGGTGTATGGAGGTATTTTGCCCCTCGTGCCACTTTCAATCCTCAGACCATTAAATACACCATCCTTGGGTCAGTCTCTGTTCTGGGCTCCAATTTATCTATCAAGGTATAGTCCCTAGACATAAGGACCCCAACACAAATGGGTTTAATTTGTTCAAATTGGAGTGGGTGAGACAAGGGAGATGTCCAAATAATTTATATTTGTGTTTCTCAGCCCATGTTTTTCCTTATGTAATTGAGAATTGTTTGTATTTCATGATGGTACATAGTGCAACATTGTAACATCATCTGCCTTGGTAATTAAAGAACTTCAGTGATGGAATACGCTGGACAGACATGGAAATAATGCTTACATGCATTAGATCTGTTCAGCTTATGGTTAATTTTAAACATTTATTCTCTTGAAAGAGTTTGCCTTTTAAAATATGTATACACTATATTTTACTTTCGCAGCTGCTTCCTTTTTCTCCTCTACTGTATATTGACGACTTTGTATTTATATTTTCTTGGCCTTTATTTTCCCTTCCTGCTCATTCTGTCCCCCTGGCAGTGACTGATGGTCAGTGGTCACCATGTTTCCTTTTTCCCACTGCAAGAACATGGGCATTCTCTCACTATTGCCTAATGCCACACATGAGAACCTGTGTGCTAGATTTATCAATACTGTGGTGAAGCCTTGTTTCAGGCCATGAAGAGTGCCAAAAATACTGAAAACTGTCTTAAATCTTGTTGTTGTAATGAGTTAGGGGAGAGTTCTCTTCAACTGTGGATTTTCGATTATAGATGTGGCCATGGAGAAACTGTCCCTCCAAAACATGGATAATTGGCAATGATTCTCTCCACTTCCAAGCCCATTATTATAACATAAAAAAATCTCAGGCAGTGCTGCTGTAATGTCATTCCTTTTATGAAGGGTGCATTGATTAATCTGTAAATGTATAATTTAATTTTTTGAGATGTCAGCTGTATATGTCTCCTTAGCTTTACTTCTTTTCTCATCAGATGACAATTTATACTTTAAGAGACCAAGACATGTTTATTGAATTAAACTCATTTGCAATGTGATATAGCATTCATATACAAACCTCTGGGCAGAGAGTTGCTCTGTTTTGCCAGTGTCTGTATTTTTGTGTCCTACAGTGAGAGCTCAGCCAGGCTCCCCTCTCTACATTTCCTAATGCATAATTTTTGTTTACCTGATATAAAATATTTTTGACATCTTATCTTGTCAATGTCAACCAATATGAATGCAAAGAATGAGGAGAAAAAAGTAACAGGTGTCTTTTCCAACATTGCAGTTGCCTGAAGTGTAGTTGTTTGTAAGAAATTTCCATGTATTCCAAAGATCCTGTGCAGGTACTCACTCACTCAAGAAAACAAGTATTCAAATGATGACAAAGCAGACATGAAAAATAAGGACTTTGTAGGCCAAAATTTTTTTTTTCCTAATTAAGCCTGGTGAGTTCAGTGAATCTAATTATCCTAACAGTTCAGTAGGGACTGAAGGAGATTACTCAGCATTTTGTAAGAATGCATTTTTTATTGTACACATACAGTCACATAAAGTGAGGTTTTATTATCTGCAATTTTCAGTATAATCTGCAGAACAGATACTGGATAAGTACAGAAGCACACAAGGTCTGGAAAATGGTAAATAAATAGAAGAAAGTTAACTGATCCTGAAAATGATAGTTTTAATGAATAGACGTTTGTTGAATTAGTACCACTTAGCACACCCACTGATTGTCTTGCCTAAAAACTAAATGCATGCCCAGGTTCTGTGAGTTTTTTTTAATTCTAAAAAATATATAGTCATATCCTGAAACGAAGTTGATACCTATTTGCATATATATATATTAACTTAGACAATGTGATGATAACATCTTTTGGTGCAGTGATCCCAAACTTTGCATTCCAAGTCAAGAGTCCAATTAGGATTTGCAGGAGACTCCAGAGAAAAGATAGAAATTGAATATGAAAATGAGAGCATTGCAGGTGACTTTGGAAGGTCCATGTAAGGCTCAAGAGAACCCAAAAGAGAAGCAGAGCTGAGAGCAGGAACAGCATTCCACCCTACAGGTGCTGTCCAGGGCTTCTAAAGGGCAGGAGGAGGCAGGGAACCATAGCACCGAAAAGCAGATAAATCTAATGGGCTCACCCAAGCTGCCTCTTTCATACAATCAATTCAGTCTGACTCTGATCAAGAAAGACTGAACATAAAT
This sequence comes from Polioptila caerulea, assembly GCA_013397295.1. Lineage (NCBI taxonomy): Eukaryota > Metazoa > Chordata > Aves > Passeriformes > Certhiidae > Polioptila > Polioptila caerulea. The sequence continues at coordinate 747,168 of VYXF01000210.1, forward strand.
CACCAGGCTTTTCTTCCAGCCTCCAATTTAGCTGGCAAATCGCTGTACCACACTTGTTACAGCTTTTGCAATTCTTGTTTTTTGTGTCCGGACTCTCCCTGCGTGATCTTGTTGAATAACTCCCTACTCCTTCTGAAGGGCACCAGAAGTAAAAATATGGATTGAAATTTGCAAGCCTAATTAAGGATTTTAACCTATTGTGCTCAGTGATGTGTTTTTTTTTTTTTTCCCCGCCATGCAATGTGTGAATATATATCTTCAAGTATCATCCTTCAAGAACATGCTATGAGCTAACAAAAATTACTTTTGCCTTTTCTTTTATGCATGTTATTTCTGTTTGCTATTTTTTCCTGACATATTATTATTCTTAATATTTCATTCCTGCTCTTTTGAATACAGTGAGATACAAAGTGATACAAGTTTTCACTTTAAGATGTGTGGCAGCACTAGAAACATGTAATTTACTGTGTACTAGTTGCTATCCAGTAGTATTGATTGATTGCTTTGGGGGAGCTTATTGCTTGATTTATAGGTGCAAATGCTATAGTTTGACCTGATGTTTATAAATTTTAGTGTCAGACATATTACTAATGAGACAGAATGCCCCGCAGGAAGACTTTGATGATAGATTTTGATAACAGGCTCTTGCAAATAAATTCTTTGGCTGTGGAGGTATTAACTCATCAATGTATGAACCTTTGTGTTTACAGCAGAGTATTATCTGGAATTATGAAATAATGTTATTCTACGGCAAGAATTCTGCATATTGAAGGTATTGCATAGATGGATTCAATAGCCTACATGTTTGAAGTAGAAAATTGCAAGGCCACAAATTAATTCAGCATGTCAAGAGTAACCTCAGGTGTACAAAGAAGAATAGAATGCTCAGGATAAGAAATTTAGTAGTATATAATATCCTTTCTTCTTATTCTCCTTTAAGATGCCTTAACCAGGTAGATATGAATAGCTCAGAAACTATGCTGATATTTTTTCTGTCTTTCAGAGATATCTCCATTAAATAACAATGTCCTCCTTGTGTATTAAATATGCCTATAATATGCAAGACTTTGTTACATAGTAGGATTTTAAGAAAATCTGAACAGTTGGTAATATATTAAATATACATGCACCCTATAATGGTCTCTATAATGTATAATGTTTCCTCTAACAAAAGTTTGAGAAGCTTAATTTTTAGCTACGGAGATCTTTGTATTTAAATGAATGACCGATATATGTATACATACATATGTATACATATACATACATAAACATATATATTTCTGTATGCCACTGGATTTTATTCTGTTAGCAACATTTAATTATGAAAACACTTTCACCAGCTTACTGGTGTCTCAATTTTCTCTTGCCGTCTTGGTTTGTTTTCCTCCTCCTCCTCATCTCTCCTCCCCTAAATTGTAAAATTAAATAAAGCATGAGCTTCTGGTGTTTTCTATAGAAAGTTAAGCTTCACTGACACTGAGTAATTTCTTTTACAGCTCACATGCACTTTGAATTTAAAATTTAATCTGTTCAAATCAGCTTGCATTACCAGGGAATTGTGCTTAGCATGTTCCATGAATGATTCAGTAGATCTTAATAGCTACCTGAGTAATTTCTTGTGAATCATTGAAAGAGATCACATTAGTAAACACCACTGGTAAGTGCTAAGCACATTTTTTATAAAATTGTATTTCTCAAGTACTGTTGATTCCAATATCTGTTGTGTAAGTTTCTTATATAGAGTTGTATGTTGTCCCTTAGATTTATTTTGCTTGTAAAACAGAGTACTTGGTTTTTAAATTTTTTTGAACTCTCTGCAACTGAAACAAACAGTGTACCACCATGGCATTGTGCTTGCTAGCTCACACAGAGTGCCATGCTCCATGGACCAACTCTAAAAGTGTTATAGATGTACCTCTGGCTTCCATGTGAAGCCTTTTTTACATTGTACTTATCACATACACGGCTTCTGATTTCTAGGAAGACAAATAGTGTTATTAGCCATTGGAGGAATAAAAATAACAAGTGAAAGTAATATGTGTTAAGAGAGGTGGATCTCTCATAAAATTTATGTCCCAATAACTTTGAAGTAGCTGCTAATTCAGCAGTAAGAAAGTGGAGTGATTTTTCTTAATTATAGTTCCCTTGAATATTTAAATTATGAATGAGGAATGCCATTGTTCCTTGAAAGATGGTACTACTTATTTAAATTCAGCCCCGTAATAAAAAACCCAGAAAAAAATAAATATCTTCACATTCAAAACCTTCATTAAACTGCATACTCACAGTTACCAGCTGCTAATTACTCTTAATATCTTCACTTTTATTTTGAATTTATAGAAAACCTAATACAAGAAACTTTTAAGAGTTGTTTTTATTTAAGAAAGGTATAGGCCATTATGAAGGAATCTGTGTCTTCCATTATCATCTATTATTTGGATATTTTTAGTGAACTGTTTCAACTGTGATTTTAACATTATTATTGACTAAATATAGAGCCATAAGGCTACAATAACACACAATGGATAATTATAAATTTAAAGCCTAGGAGCATCAGTAATGTCTTTTGTACATTTTTTTGCTTGCACTAATTGAAATAAAAATTAACTTAAAAATCCAGGCACATTTCTCTTTGAAGTGTGAGATGGGAGGGCAAAGATCCCAAACCTGAGGGCAGAGCTTGGTCATGGAGCTGCTGTACACACAGAATTACCTGTGGTCAACAATGAGCAGGATCTGAAGACTGAGACAGGGCACATTGAATCTCCCTACCATTCTACAGAGCAGCAATATATATAGCTATTTTTGCAGTCTCATAAATATCCATCATTCATAACAGTCCTGTTTTGAATTTTATATCTCTTTTGATTTCACAGCATCCCAGACTGCAATTCGAAGTATGCAGAAATAGATATGTAAGGGATTCTGGCACATGCACACCTGTGGTATACATCAACCTGTACAAATAGAAACAGGGAAGAAACCCTGGCAAGTTCTCCTAAGCTTCCTAAGAAAGAACAGTCAGGACATGCGTATATGTGGTGAAGTGGGATTCCTTCCATCTTACTCTGGGAAGTTGTTCTGTGGGTAGAGATTTCAGAGTTTTGTGGTTGTCCTGTTTGTCCTCAATTAACTCAGACTTGTATAAAAGTGATGATTTTGTCCTTGTGATAATGTCTGTGTTTTGGGGTTTGTTAGTGAGAATACATCCTGATAATGAGTACTGTTCCTACGACTTATGGTTTGGAAGATCTGGCTCTAGTGCATGACAATGCATTAAATCCTAGAAGGACACATAAGCAGGGTGAATTAAGCTGTGAAAAATAGGCATAATTTTGACATTTCTGAAAATTTTTAGTGTTTGACTTTGCAACTACAATATTTTTTATTAGTATTGCCTTCAGTTAAACTAGAAAAAATATTTTTTGAACATGTTTGGAAGGTTTTAGAAGGCATTTATGTATGTCAGATGTGAATTTTCCTTATGAACAGGAGCTCAAAGTAAACTACAGGAGTCAAAATTGGCCTTGATTTTGAGATGTAAATAGAAATTCAAGTTAAATGAACCATGTGTCAGGTGACATTCAAGAACGTCTGCCCTTTTCTAAAAGAGATCCATTTTATTTAGCTTGAAAACAGGTCCTATATTTCATTGTTTTTCAGGAATTTCTTACTTTTTTAGTTTCGATCTTAATTCCAGAGTTAATAAAAATAGTGTGCTTCTCAAATAAAATTCATCATGTAGCTATATAAACAGGATTATGTTTAACTACATCTCTGGAAAGCTTATGCTGGAAACCATTGATTTATATAGGCATAATAAAGGTTAATGTAAGCAGCAACAATATTTATCTCTGACCATAAGGAGTCATCACTTTTTAAAAAATTACAATATATACCCATATTGTTGACATAGTAGTAAATCGAAGACTTCAATAAAGATTGGATTGGAATAGAGAACTGTACTGGAGTGCAAAATTTGCTACTTTTGGAGAAAGAAAATAAAATCATAATATCAACAAGGTTTATGACAATATATGGGCATAAAATAATGCCTGAGCAGATCTTTTATCTTTCCTTCCTGTATTTTCAGCCATTGCAGGGAGTTTCTGTATAGCAGATTACAAAATATGTGTGTTTTGGTATGGAGGCTGTATTGTCAAAAAAGAATTTTGTTTTAGTTGAAAAAAATGGATCTCAGTTCAACAATATTTCTTGCAGCTTTTTTTAAAGTAGGTCAATCTTGAAATAAGAATCCTTTTCCAGAACAAAAGGTTGGAACATTTTGTTTAGAAAATTACTTCTAAAAAGTGAAAAAGCTATCCCAGGATTTTTATTCAGCCAGAATTCTTTGTCAAATCTGACTTGAAATTTTGAGTCATTTGGCCATGTCCAAAAAAACCATTTTTAGTTAGACTTACTTTCAGCCAATAAATTGTTTCCAGCTCTGTTATTGTGTCCTTACTGTTAGCAGAATGGAGACTGTTAAAGCCAAGAAAAACATCTCTCTATATTCTTCTAGGCCACCTAAAACATGGGGGCACCACAGCCTGCAAAACTACCTTAATAATGTTGTTTAAGGAACAGTTGCAATTAGTTTTGATTACTGTATATAAAACTAATCAGAAGTAGTGCCAAGTGAGAGCTTATAAATACACAGACCTTTTCAGTGTTTCAAATATGCTGAAGCAGGCATGAAAAGCCTGAAAGATAAAGGAGAATTTGGGGTATTTTACAACCACATTAATTTTCAGAACAGATACCGGGGCTTTCTTTTTTGTTGTTTGTTTTTATCGAAGATGTTTCATCTACAATGAAAGAGCTGCTTTTTCAAATGGCATTTTTCAAGGTAATTAGCCTGTGATATTTCTATACTTCTTGTTGATATTTCAGAAATATTTTTAAATAATTCAGCATTTATTGTTTTCAAAGTCCTAAGACTAGATTTTTTCTGTGCACTTATTTCACAGTAATAAATTACATGTTACATTATCAGCATATAAATTCTCTTTCATTTATTTGGAGTGATTACAGGCAGTGTGGAATTGAATGCACCTGCTAATTTTTCTCTCTCACACTCCCTTGCACGTGTGCTCATGATTTGCGCATTTTTATCGTTCGTTGTCCATAGTATCAGAAGTTTTCTGTACACTGATGCCTTGAGTCATACTCACTTCACCTTTGAGCTCCTGGTGGCATGGGGAGAGTGCACATGTCCCTGAGGAGCAGTGCTGCAGGAGTAGCTCCTCCTTGTGGGGTCTGTGGTGCCAGGCCCCCCAGCTCTTGCCCTTGGCGGTGGGTGCCGGTGTTAGGTAATGCTGGTAATCACAACACCCCTTGATCATTTTTCTCTTGCATTTCTATCATCTAGCATGTATTTTGAGTAGCCTATGGTTCCCCTTTTCAGGCAGATAGCTTGAGGATTACTGCAGCAAGAGCAGAAGCTTGCAGTATTTGAATTAATTCCTTTATTTTAGAAGGAGCATATGCAGCTATCAGCCTGAGATGCAGTTTGGCAGAAAATGTTACAAACAGTCTGACCTTGGGAAAGTATATTCTCACATGTGGTGTCTGAGATTGATGTCACTTAGAGGTAATGAGCTGTGTGCTACATTTTCAAAGGACTAACTCTCATTGTAGACATTTACTTAAAAAATGTTGCATGTCATTTTTTTCCCACGAGAGAGAGAGAAGATGTAAGGCTCAGAGAACTGTAATTTAATTGTGATTGTCGCCTCTTCCCTTCTTGTTGGGAAGAACTCCAGGCTGTTACCGACTGAAAATTAGCTATTATCTTGCCAACTATTTATTGTGTATAAAATAACTTAGCAATTGTGCTGCAGTTTTCAGTGCCAGGTATCCTCATGACACATACAATGATGCCAGTTGGTATAAATTGTCAATATAGTTTGGACTTTCAGAGAGAATAAAACAGAGGGAAAAAACTGACCTGGGCATAAAATGGTGTGTTTGTCATCTCTGTTCATCACGGAAACTACAGGATGCTGTTGAGGAATACTAAGCCATTATTCTCTTTTGATCCCTTTGAACTGATCAAAAGTGAAGAGCTTCTTAGTTTTCATTAATTTCTTAAGCAATTTTGATTACATTTCTTCAGTACTCCTATTTATTTTTAAAAAATATTTTTTACCTGCAATACTAGATGTTTATGAAATGTCAGCACCCCAGAAGATGCTATGTTACTTTGTTGCTGGGCTAATTATTTACAGTCATGTTGAAAATAAGCAATCTTGCTTATTAAAAATAAATGAGATTTATCATTGACTTCTGTTTGCTGAGGAAAAGATCATATCATTGTATTTCTCACCAAGGAAAACACATGCTTTACTGTATTCAAATTAGACTTTTTTAGCCTCTAGCAGCTTAGAAACATCAAAAGCTCTGTTCTTGAAACTGGGAAAGTTGTTTCTTTAAAAATAGTTTTATGTAGGTCTAAAAGAATATTTAGAAGCAGAAAGAAGGCAAAAAAAATCATATCTTTAACCTCCCCCTCAAAAACCCTTAGGCTCAAGGAATTTTAATGTATTTTAATTTTTCATCACCTGTACCTACAAAAGTGTTTCTATTTCATAAATAGACTCAAAGGTGAGCTTCTACAGAGTAGCACATAATATCTGATTTCAAGCCCTGTTAAGAGTTATGAATTTTGTATTCTGATACATAAAAGCATATCTTTGAAGAGTCTTGATGAAGACAGTGTTAGAAGCCTAACACATAATCTGATCTATGCAAATTCAAGAGCAGTTTCCCTCTGCTGAAGGACAAGAGGCTCATTAGGGTACTTTAAGCTAGAATAACTTGATTCGTGTAAATACAATCCATAAACTACATCAAGTGAAAAAAGGTAAACCCCCTGTTTTCCTAATACTGATTAGTTAGATTTTTTTTCCTCAAGAATAATTTTGCTTAAATTAGTGTAAGCTAAGAAACACTGGCAAAGCACTTTCTTTATTACAGAGTCTTGTACTTACAAATGCAGCCATAAATTCAGGATTCAAAAGTGGTTTTGGAAGGTTCTAAAAATGTAAAAAAATCTTCTTCATCCTGTCTTTCCAGTTGGGAATATGAACAGGTGGCATGGAAAGTCAAGTGAGATTTGAGAATTATGAAGCCTGATTACACACAGACATTTAAAAACTAAATTAATGTAATGAGTCATGGTTGGACAAATCACTTACAGTCTGTGACCTTCCCCTTTTAATTTCACCCGTTACTTCTGCCCACGTCAGCCTAGTTTACATCTCCAGCTATTAAAGAATAGTTATGTTTTCATTTCAAATGGAAAAAAAAATGTGACAGACATCTCATTTTGGCACATTCCATAAGATTGTGTATCTCTTTTTATAGAGCCAGCTTTACAAACATTAAAGATAACAGAGCTTTTAGATCCTTGAAAGTAAGTGAATTTATAATTCAAATGAAATTTCAGGAGGTTTTCTTAACAATTTCTGTGTTTTTAAAATCCTTTTACGAATGTTATGGAGTCCTGAAAATAAGTATCAGGTTTTATAAAATCATCATATTATCAAATATTTTTTTTTTTATCCTGAGAAAGCACATGGTGAATTGTGCCTTGTACTGTTTTAAATTGTTTTTAATTGTGCCTTATACTTAAACCATTCTGTTTTAAGGAAATAAAAGAAAAATAAATGTTTTTTTAACCTTTAAGGTTAAAAGAGCTTTTAGGTTTGTATTTCAGCCTTGCATATTAACTACACTGAGGTTCCTACTTCGGTACTTTATACAATTAAGAATTATATATGGGGACAGGTTAACTTTTCTTAACTATTAGAAGTGTTTTTCAGAGGGCCTTTTTGCATTTCTGGAACTTTACTGTATTGCATGTGGTATCTGCCACCTGCTGGATATTGTCAGAATTGCCAGTTGTTTACATACTCAAATAATTGGAAAGTGCCTTCATTCCCCACGTATCTGTTACAGGAATGAGTACAATGGGCATCCTTGCATAGGTCAGTGTATCAAAGGAAGTAGCCCACAGTTCTTCAGCCCACCACTTGAATGGCAGGCAATGATCTTAGATTGAAGCCTGGTCAAGTTTCAAGCAGTGTTTCTATGTCCTACATCGTTCTAACAAATTGATTGTTGCTCTGAAATACTTACGCATTTTGACCAGACAGTGAAAAGCAACATCTGAAATTAAAGCTGTAAGCTATCCACAAAATATCCCAGTTGAGAAACATAAACAAAGTTGTTCAGGTGGGAGAACTGTGCCTGTGTCACAGAAAAATTGGAGATGTGACGTGGAAGCTTTTGAAAGTTGGATAAAAATATTCTGAAAATAATTCTCAGATTTTATGTGTAGCTGCTGATAAAAAGTGGGGTTTGATTTATTGAGTCTAAAAGTGAGCTAAAGCGCCTTGCCCAGTCCCTATAATTTCCGTGCCCTTTAGTCCCTGCCATAATTCATTCTCCCTTCTATGTGCATTAATTTGCAATAACCTTTTCCCAAATAGAAATATACTGAGTCTTGTACACTGCCCTTCACAGTCCTCTGTTGGTACTGGAAAAGTCTTTCTATCCTTGTTCTATGTCCCAGTCTCAGGCATGCAAAATGACCACATGCTGCCTTCTTGGCTTAAAATGACAAACAGGAATAATTTCTTATGTGCAATAATAGTTGAACCTAGTTTTCAAATTTTGCTGCTACCTAATAAGAGCTTTGATCTGGAAAAATTCAAGTTCCAGCTTTCTCAATCTGCTTGACTCCATCAGTATTTAATTCAATGTGAGACCTTCAGTTGCCTCTACTAAGTTTTTTGCTTATTTTCATTTGTTGCTATTAATAGGCTTAATTTTTTTCTTTTGTCTAGTTTCCAGTGTAAGCTGTTCTCTTTAATAAGATTTAACTTATAAATAGGATTTTAGATTTTATACATGAATTGCATACAAGCTCAAAGATAATTGAAAGATGAGCTTTTTCAAGTCTGATGGGTAGTCAAAAGGAAGCTTGGAGTTTATAGCAAAGCTTGTAGCTTGACATGATACAGCAGAAATTTCAAGCAGAAATGCGTGAAAATTATGTCAATTCTCAAGGCTGCCCCTTCAGATATTCTGTCTCCAACTGCTGTTTCTCTTAAAGAGATGCTCTGTGCAAGCTGTCAAAGTCCTCATGGCAGCCAGGAATTAATTCTTTTAAATCTTTCCAAAATATGTCCTCCTAGGGGAATTTCAGCTTCCAGTTCAGAAAGGAAAAATGTTGGGTTTTTCTCTTCAGTTTCCTAGTGTTAATGTGTTGGCTGATGAGCTGAAAGAATTTTACACATCACTAACTGCAAAAGAAGAGAGAAAATACCTCTGCCCTTGAGATTTGCCTATATGAACTCAGTTAAATATTTTTTTAAATGCAAAATAAGAAGTCAACATAGGCATGTAAGGCACTAAGCGCCTTAAAGCCAAGCTATGTGTGTCTCTTTTAGTTTAAGCTTTTAAAGCTCTAGATGTACATTCTGGATGAAGCATGAGATGGAAGGAGAATTATGAAAAAATGTAATATAAAGAATAATATCTTTAAAGTGATTGGTATGTAATTGGAGCAGAACAAGTAAACTATGAAAAAGCTGCGCTCAATACTCAGCAGTTCATTTCAGGCCACACAGTATGAGTTATTGCACTTGAAGAGATTCTAACCTGAGCCTACAAGAAAATTAAGCACTGTTCCTACAACATGGAATTGAAGTAAATATCATAAGGCAAACCAATATTCAGGTCGGATTACAAAGTACATCCTAGACCAAAGATACACCTTTAAGTTTCTGCACTACATCTTAAAGCATTTGCTCCTTAGGGAAGATCTTCCTTCTTGTTCTTTGGGTAGAGTTCTAATAGTTTAGGCTAAATAGAAGGCAAAAGGTCCTTAGAAAAGTGTGCAGCACATCCTTGCTTTCTGACATGGGATTCATTTATGTGGAGGCTTCTAAAATGAGAGTTAGTTTGAATATACTTTTTCCAGAAGGTTTGATTGCATTCTTCTTCACACAAATGCAAAATAGAGTTCATCCTCAAACATTGTTAGCGAAGAGATGCATGACCATGAAATGTAAACAGTTTAAAACACAGAGTTTAGAGGGGGAAACCAGAAATATGTCAATTCCCAGCCCACATTAGTCTTCCTGTCTCAGAGGGTTGAAACAGTCACTCAGAGTTGTATTTTGAAATCCTCTGGAATATAAAAGCAACTTCAGAAAAAACCAAAACCACAGCTCAAAACCTGTTCTCAGAGGAGTAGCCAGTAAATATATATTTTATATGCAGTCAACTCACTCTCCATTAACACTTTTGATGTACCACATTAAAGCAAGCACATGGAATTAGGTTCACTTTCATGTTATATTTAACTGGTATTTCCTTTGAAAGGAATGTTTTCCCTCTTACCCTGTCAAAGTTAAAGGAGTCCATACTTGTCTCCACTGTAACTCTTTTTCCACATTGCAAACAGCAAATACAATGATTAAAAGGAGTTTGAGTCACACCATCATGTAATGAAGCATTTACAATTTACCTTTTTTGTCAAATTTTTCTACACTAAGGTTTATTTGGTGACTCGATGGAAAGGACTGTTGTGCTTTTTTTTGTGGAAATAGGCACTGGGAGATAAATTGTTGATAAAATATCAAACTGTGTTCCTGGTAGAGCGTAAGCATCCATTGTTAAGACTTGCTATTCTGTTTCCTTCATCTGGGTAAGTGCAGCACCAAAGGAGTAGATTTTATCTGAAGTAGCTCTGACGAAAATGTCTAGGTAGTGTCAGCTGAGATTTGTTTATATAATGAGTGTGGTACATTTGGAATTAACATCTCTACAAGCCTAGGCTGCATTCACAGAAATGGGTCCCTTCACTGTGGGTAGACTCGAGCTCTGGCTTTGGCGTGAATAATACAAAGTGAGGGAAAGAATCATACATAGTCTTGTAACCCATTTTTCTGAAGTAGAAAGGTGACAATTAGGTGAAAAAGGGCTGTCATTTTGACAGAATGAAGTAGAAAATGTAAGGAAAGCAAATATTTATGTGACTTTCAAGGTAAATTATATAGATAATGAAAGGCCATAGACAGCATGGCCTGAAACTGACTGTGCTCCATCAATCACAGCTCAGGGGCTTATGCCTAAATCTGAAAACTCTGGAATTACTTTAGACTTTTAAACCAGGTATTGTTTGTTTAACAAAAGTATGGTTGACTAATTAATACAACTGGCACAAAGACTGAAGGGCTCACTATATACTAATATGGATGGCAAATTTGAATCAATGTCACTTACATGAAAATGGGATAATGAAGACATACAGATTTAATGTAGAATGTGGTATCTTTCATTGTTAGAGAGAAAAATACTTCTGAAATGTGGGTCAATATGAAAGATCAGTCCTTAGTTTCAAATTTGAGAACAAACATTTCTAACAAAGGTAGATTCCAACTGCCTCAGAAATGAGAGCAGCGTTTTTCGCCACAATGCCAGTAAAGAGAATTTAAAGTAAAGTGCCAGCAAAGAGAATATTTTTACATTTGATGCTGTTAAATTGTGAAGACATTGTAGAACTGTTAGCAGAAAAGATCCTCATCTAATGTGATCCCAAATTGATACCATTTAAATGAAATGTAGACTTCTATCAGCTTTCATTTGTAATATTGCAAATTCTGAGGAATTAAGGAAGCTTCCCAACAAGCTTGATTAGGCTTGAGGGCTGGACAACTTGAGTTTTTTTAGTCAAAACTGAAGGATTTAGAGCTTTTACTCTCCCTTCCTTTCCCAACCCAGCCCCCTTTCCCC
>VYXF01000214.1:15161-31210 GCA_013397295.1 Polioptila caerulea
CAGGGATGGGCAGGGCAGGGATGGGCTGGGCTGTCACCCGGGCTAATGACAGGCCAGGAGCTGTGTCCAGCTGCCCCTTGGACATGGGGACTCACTCACATCAGTGCTTGGGCCAGGGGAAAACTCACTTTGCCCGGAGAAATATTCAAATTTCAGAGATATTTATCCATTCCTCAGTTTATTCAGTGCATTTAATTCATGTGCTCAGAAATGCCTGTGCACAGGGCAGGGTGAAAAGGAGATTTGGGGGGTTGGTAAGTGCAGCCAGAGAGCCCCAGGAACAGCTTTGGGATTTTCTTTGAACCCCCAGCCTGACCTCAGCCTGTCCACTGCTGCCACACCACAGACCCTGGCACCTCCAGCAGCAGGAACATGCAGCAGGAATTCCTGAAAAATCTCCTTTTTCACTGAAAAATGTGCCATTTGCTCCTGCCAGGATTCCCTGGGGGTGTTTTGCCTGATCCACAGGCAGGGAGAGCAAGGAGGGTGAGGAGGACACTTGTACCCAGCAGGACTTTCTGTATCTGTAAAGCCACGATTAGAAATAAATGTAGTCAGGTGCAATTAAGATACTAAAAAGTTTAAAAAAGTCAAAACAACGCCTAAAGTGGTTGGGTGCATATAGGGAAAAATGAAGATTTGAGGAGCCAAAGCCCAGGGATCTCACCCAGGAGCAGCAGGAAGTCACAGTTTATTCTCCCTTGACCTTGGGCATGAGAGCACTTTTGGAAAAATGCTCTGAGTGGGGTGAGATCCAGGCTGCTGTCGCCAGTTCTGGTGATTTTAACAGAGCTAGGATTTGATTGACTTTATCTGTGGAGAAAAGAGGGTTTGGGGGGAAATTACCAGAACTCCAGCTTGTAATTCCCACCTCTACAGCACTGCCTTGTGTGAGGCTGCAGGATTTGTAAGCTTGAATGCTTTAAGTGGTGGTTCTGGTTTGATCAAAAGCTGATTTGGCCATTTAGAATTCAAAAGCTGCTGACCAGCACCTGCTTCCACCCCCACAAAATCAATTAAAGCAATAAAAGCAAGTCCTGGCGTTCATTCCTCCTTGAAGCTCACACAAAACTTCTGTAGGAGCTGAACATTTATTTTCCAAAGTATGCAAACAAAACAAAAAAAAAATGCAGGAGGACTTTCTGCAAGCCACAGGAAATGCTGCACATGCAGGTGGAGAATGATGTGAGCTTTGAAGGTAAATTCTCCTCTTGAGCTGTGGATGTTGATGTGAACTCTCTACAATGAACTGGGCCAAACGTGGCTCTGTGGTGAGGGGCTCAAAAGGGAATTCTCAGGGAAGCCTGTTCCCAGCTGAGGGATGATGGAGAATGTTTATTTCTGCAGCTCTGCCGGGAGGGGAAGGGATTAACTGGGAGCTGCTCTGTAAACATGTCAGAGGTGGCACTGATGCCTGAGCAGGGCTGTTCAGCAAACACAACCCGCTGCTGCAGCTCTTCCTCCTCAAATATTTTAAGTTTCCTGCAGTAAAAGAGCTCACACAGATCTCGATGTGCAACGTGAGAAATATTTCTCTTGATCCACAAAAAGTCCCAGGATTAAATTGTCTCTTTATTTGCATGATGTCAGCAGGGGGGTTTTAAGAAGCAAATTGAAGACAATAAGTGAAAAATGTCTTTTATTATCTGAAATGCTGTGAAATAGTGCAGTACCCATTCACATGAATTAATACAGGGTACAAATTGAGATTTCTAAATACCAACTGAGTGGGATGGGGGCATAGAGAAATTATTTTATGAGAGTTGTGGGCAAGATGCTCAAATTCTCACGTGCTGTACATCACTGTGTTCACTTGGGATTTTTCTAGCAATGTTTGTATATATTTTATAATGTTTGTAATATTTTATAATATAACATTTTCTGTTGCCTGGTCCTCTTTTTTAGTTTCCAGGCTTGGGATAGGAGAGGCATCAGGAGATTTTAGTAACAGTGGGATGTTTTTCCCTGAGCATGAATACCCATTGTGCACACAGAGCACAGATGTCAGTCTGAGGGTATAAAATTTTACATTATAGAACGGTGCACTGATCAGCTTTACTGCTCTTAATTACAATTTCTCCATTAATAAACATGAGGGAGCAGCTTTCACTCCTATGACTCCCAAGGGCTGCCAAGGCTTTATCGAGGGAGCAGTGCTGGATAAGGATCTGCAAACAACAAAGATGTGGCAAAGAATGGCCAATTTGGGAGGGGAATTACTCTCTCCACATCTGAGCCACGCTCCAGGAAAGGAGATGCACTTCCAGCTACAGGAGAACTTTGGAAGTGAAGCTGTTCCAGAGGCCCTGCCCTGTAAATCCCTCACTGTGTGCCCCACTTGCTTCGCCCTCGGGTGGCTCTGGGTTTTAGGGGTCCCAGTGCCTTGGGGAGGAGCTGCAGGGGACATTTCTTCCCTTTTTTCCAGGTCTGTGCTTTGTCACCAGCTCATTCAAACCCACCGAGGGAGAGCAGAGCCCCAGCACTGCCTCTCAAGGTGCTTTTTGTGGGGCCTTTAGGACGTTCTTTGTCTTAGGAGAGGTTTTGCAAGGCTGCTGATGGGGATGAAGCAGCAAGCAAAGAAGGAAAATCCCTTGGACCTCACCTGTGTTGCTTTGGTGCTTTTTATACCTTGATTATTTAAGGGAAATGATCCCTTCTGGAGGCTGAGCTGGAGCAGAGCCCAGCCAGAGCAGAAGGATAAATTGGGATTTATTCAAAGGCCTCACTGGGAACACCTGGGCCACACCCAAGGTGAGCCCAAAATGGGCACAGAATGGACAAAGGATCACGAGGTCCCACACTTTGATAAGTTCTGCCCCATCAGCACATTGGAGTTCATTGTGCAATTCCAGCTCCAGCTTAGGAAGCTCCATCCTTGGTTTTCCTTCTCCCTTCACCGTTGGTTTTGTTCTCGGGCTGAAAGTTGTCCTTGGTGCTGAGCTGGAGCAGGAATTGTTTTGTGTCCCTGCTCTGTGCAGAGAGCTCAGTAACACTGAATATGAAACCTAAAACTGCCCACTAAAACAGCACAGGATCTGAAAATAGAAAAGCTCAAACTTAAGGCATCAACACAACACACAAAGAGCCGGGGAGCTCCCCAAGCCCTGCACAGCCAGAGCTCTGCTGGCTTACAGGGAAAACCACAGCTCCCAGCCCAGCCCCTCCTCGGAGCACCCCAGGGGCTCTGGATGCTGGGAATGCAGCGCCTGTTCCCAGTCAGGGGCAGGGCAGGGATGGCTCCGCTCCAGGAGAGCCAGGGGCTGCCACAGGGATGCCTCCCACACGTCCTGGGGAGCTGGGACAGCACCCAGCCCCACGTGGGACTGTGCAGAGCCTGCACTGCTGAGAACCCCATCCCAGGGGAACAAGCACTCGCCTCTTCCTCCTGTCTGTGGGGCCGAGCACTTGGCTGAAATACTGAAACACCGAGAGTGGATGGCAAAGATGGGCTCTGCAGCTGCACACGATCGAGTGCTTGGCCTGAAACTTGGGGTTTAATAAGCCCTGCCTTAGCTGGAAAACCTTTGGGGTTTGGTTTTTTGCCTTTTTTTTTTCTTTTTTAGTTTCTTTTTAAGAGCTGCACTGATCCTGCTTGTCCGGGGTCGGACAATCTCTCATTTCAGTCTTGTTCTACAGACTGAGTTTAAGGCTAGTCAAAGTCTTCATTTTCCCATTCCAGCTCTCTGGATGGGATCTGAGATGATCCATGAACAGATCTGTTTTCTAGCTAGGTCAGGCTCCTCAGAGTGCCCTATGATTTAATTGATTCATTAATTAATCTCCTGCTTGGCTTGATTCAGGATGATTCCAGAGGCTCCGGGGTTTGTGTTGATTACAGATGTGAGCCCACATGCCCCAGTGTGAGCTCCAGAAACACAAAATCTGAGCCATCACGTTCTGCCCCAGCCTGGCCTCTGGCTGGGGGATATTTGCCCATCTTTATTGGCCAAACCAAAGGAATGTGTGCTGTGCCTCGAGCAGGGACCCCTCTGATGGAAAGGTTTGCGTCCCCGGTTATAAAATTAGGCTGAGCAGCATTTTGAGTGTGCTGTTTCCACAGGAAAGGGGAGACATCAATATTTAGATGCCTTTTAAAACCACAGTGTGAACCAGACGTTCCTCTCAGCTGTGTGGGTGCAAGCAGGAAGGGCAGCCTTGCTGTGTGTGCCCCGGCCAGGCTCAGATCCTGACCCCAGCCTTCCTGGCCCTTCACCCATTTCCTGCGTGTGCCTGGATAAGGCTCTTCATGCTGGAAAAGGGAGAGTTTCCCTCTGCCCGCTCTCCTCGAGGCTGAAGAAGAGGGTCTGTCCCTCAGAAGTGTGTCTGTGCAGCATCCAAACCCAAGGATGGAGCGGTGTTGATGAATAACAGGAAAAGTTGGCTGCTCTCCTTTTTTTTTGAGCCCAGGCCCGCCCCAGGGGCAATTCCTGGGGGCCTGACTCCAACACTTGGCACTGTCCCAATCCAAAGTGGGCTCCCATGATCAAGGCAAAAGCCAGGCTGGGCCATGAGGCCCGAGGGGCTGCTGTCCACCCCTGGCAGCTGCCCTTGGCCCACAAAAAAGCCATTGTCCAGGGCTGCCCTCAGCACAGAACGCCTGCAGCCTGTCGCCAGCTGAGCCGACAAATTGGAGTTCTGCTGCTGCAGCTCCCAGCCAGCTGCTGCCCCACAGCAAATGCTGTGGACAAAAATACAAGGCATCACGTTTCCTATTAGGGTGCTATCTCTCTGGACATTACTTGCACTTTCTGATAAGAAATTTGTGCTGACACACAGCCAGTGTCCCACTGACTGGGGAGCAGACTTAAAGCTGAAAGCAAAATCTATCCTGTACTGAAAAAAACCTAAAAAATGACATCCATAGTTTTCTCTACCCTTTGCACAAATTCCTGGGGTGAATAAAGCTTCCTGCTGGCTCTGGCTGCCCCATCCCTGGCAGTGTCCAACGCCAGGCTGGATGGGGCTTGGAGCAGCCTGGGATAGTGGAAGATGTCCCTGCCCATGGCAGGGAGTGGGATAAGATGAGCTTTAAGGTCCCTTCCAACCCCAAGCATTCTGTGAGTCTTTGATCTTGTGATGAGTAAGTATGAGATGAATGTCACACAATGACAATGGGAAAAACACCCATTTTTTCACACAGTGATCATTAGGGTTGAAAAGACCTCTGGAGATCACCCAGTTCAACCCTGCTGCCAGGGCAGGGTCACCTGGAGCAGGTGACACAGGGATGCATCCAGGTGGGTTTGGGATGTCTCCAGAGAGGGAGACTCCACACCCTCCCTGGGCAGCTGTTCCAGGGATCTGCCACCCTCATGGAAGATGTTCTTCCTCATTTTGAGGTGGAACTTCTTGTGTTTTAGCTGACAAGTCCAATATATGTAAGTCTAATAGAATAAATCTAAATGATGAAGATAAGCAGTGCTCTTAAGAGCCTCGAGCAGGAAAAGGTGATGAAGAAATATATCACAGTAATCTTGTTATTATCTATTTCTTCATTGCACTGAACGTAGCAGACACAGAGTGCAACAGCTTAATTCTGAAACCAGTGCTTGAGAGAGGTTGTTCGATGTGAAAAGGGATTGGGTGGGGTGAATTAAACCGAGGTGGAAAGGTGGTGATGCCTTCTGAAGGCTGAGCTGGAGGAGAGCCCAGCCAGAGCAGAAGGATAAATTGGGATTTATTCAAAGGCCTCACTGGGAACACCTGGGCCACACCCAGGATAGACCCAAAATGGGCACAGAATGGACAAAGGATCACGAGGTCCCACACTTTGATAAGTTCTGCTCCATCAGCACATTGGAGTTCATTGTGCAATTCCAGCTCCAGCTTAGGAAGCTCCATCCTTGGTTTTCCTTCTCCCTTCACCGTTGGTTTTGTTCTTGGGCTGAAAGTTGTCCTTGGTCCCCAGCTGGAGCAGGAATTGTTTTGTGTCCCTGCTCTGTGCAGAGAGCTCAGCAGCACTGAATATGAAACCTAAAACTACCCAGTAAAGCAGCCCAGAATTAAAGATATAAAAGGTGACACTTAGGCCATCAGTGGGCACAGCAGTGTGGGGAGCGAAGGGCCCGGTGCGGGTGTGACAATGTCCTTGTGCTCCGTGTCCCCAGCACAGCCTGGCCAAGGCGCTCTACGACAACAAGGCCGAGTGCTCGGACGAGCTGGCGTTCCGCAGGGGCGACATCCTGACGGTGCTGGAGCAGCACGTGCCGGGCAGCGAGGGCTGGTGGCGATGCTCCCTGCACGGCCACCACGGCCTGGCCCCCGCCAACCGCCTGCAGCTGCTGCCGCCCGCCCCGGCCCACGGCCAGCGCGCCACCGAGCCACCGGCACACGGCATCTACCAGGTGCCCTCCGTGCCCTCCGTGCCCTCCGTGCCCTCCACGCCCAAGGCCACGGCGCTGTCGGCCACCTACGAGAGGATGGAGGGCTGGGTGCGGCCGCCGGCCGTCCCTGCCCAGGCCCTGTACCAGGTGCCGGCCCTGGCGGCGCAGCTGCTCAGCGAGAGGACCAAGCGCTCCATGCACCAGGTGAGGATGAAGGCGGCTCTGGAAACAAGATTTAAACTGTTAAACGTCACGTTCCAGTTAATTTTTGGTGCTGTTTTTGTGCCCCGGTGTGTGGAACGCAGTTTGGTTCCATGATTCTGATTTTGTTCTGATTTTGTTAAATCTCCGTTTGGTTGCGGATGTTCTTGCTGGTACTGCACAAAGGCCAGGAGGTTTAATGGAAGCAGGAGTTGGTATGTGAAATACCAGTTTTGGTGTGTTAAAACAGTCGTGGGGTGGGGAAATAAGAAAGGCTGAGATTTTCTGGGGAGTTTGCTGCAGAAGAATGATGGTGTTTAGGAAACTCCCATCAATTTATAGCATCGTGTCAGAAATGCTGCTCTGGGCAACACATGAGAGCCTCTATATTCTGTAGCCCCTCACCTTTCTGACAGTTTAAAACAGCTGTAGAATAGGGCAGGAAGTAAAGAATATACCATTTGTTTGGGAGAATCTATAAATTATTTACAGTTAAAATAACAAGACACAGAACTTTCTCCTCTGATGGGCCACAGCCAGAGTCCTCTGGGGTCTTTGCATCCATCTGCACAGGAACATGGTTCCTAATTTTTTAAAAATCACCCTTTGGTGTGTGATTGCTGGGTTTGGTCTGGTTTGCACTGTCTCCAGCAGCTCAGCAAGCTCAGAATGGTTCTGCCTCTCTCTTGTGCTGTCACTGGGCTTGCACAAGGCAGCAGCCCCTGCCAGACACACAGAAGGACACCAAATTTTGTTGTGTGCCCTCAACCAGATTCTCTCCCAGCACGTTTTTGCTGCTGCAGAGGCAGTGACCAAGGTGTGCAGGAGGAGAGCTGCCACCAGTTCCCCCAGTTAGAGAGGAGAATAAACTGGTTTTCCAGGGTTTCATTACAGCTCCCTGGCCTGGCTTTTCTTTCTCCCAGCCCCCCTGTTTGACATTCAAACAAAACCATGCAATTTGATTACAATTCACTGGTTTTTAAGATCATATCCTTGTGCTTTATTCAGGAAAAAAACTAGTGGGGACTGCTTGATAATGAAAGGGAAATAGAGCAGGTGTGGACAGAGTTCAAGTGTGAGGTTTTGTTCAGTTCCGTGAGCTCCTCAGCCCTGGGTGGCTCTTTATTCTGTGTATGGAAATCAAATTAGAAATTCTAACTGAAAAAGGAGAAGGGAGAAAATTCAGCTTTCTAGTGTTTTAGGCTGATTTAATGATCATTTGATTTATGGGGCTCATTCAGCCACCCTTCCTCCTGCTGTGTGGAAGGCCAATCATGGAAACCTCGCTGCTGCTTCCTGCTGGGTGGCAGGTGGGTGCTGGAAACAACAAACTCAGGGCATCCCTGGTGACCAAAACCTCGTTTTCAGCTCTGCAGCTGCACTGCACAACCATAACTCAAACTCAAACTGAGTACAGCTACAAGAGACTCTACTGCACTTGCTGTGATCTGATTTCTCCACATTCCTGACCCTAAAGGGGCCGTTTGCAAACTGAATCAGAGATTGGCATCAATTTTCCATGTTGTGCCAGCAAATCAGGTGGAAGATGTCATCTATTCATTATGTGTATGAATGGTCTGGCAGAAGAGCTCCTTGGCTCTCCCAGTCTCATTTCCTGAATTTATTCACCCAAGCCGTGCCCAAGAACAAAAAAGAATGAAGAATGAAAAAGAAATCAGGCCAGATTGGATTATTACCCACAAGTTGAGAGTGGGGCTGCCTGTGGCACAGTGTCCCAGCTGTCCCCACACCAGCTGCACCCTGGTGGTCACAAGCTGTCCCCAAGGCAGGGGAGCTCAGGGAGCACAGAACCATCCAGAACATCCCACAGAGATCCTGTGGCACAGCTGGCAAAGCTCCTGGCATACTCAGCTGTCCTCTGAGCAGCTGGGAAAAGCCACTGTGAGTCTTTGAGGGAGCTGATTGAAAGCAGTGGAACAAAAAGAAATCCCTCAGTGCCTGGGTGTTTTCACCCCGCAGAGAAACCCCATTGCTTCTGCCTGACACACAGGGCCTCTTCTGGTTCTACTGCCACTGACAGCACTTCAGCAAGCACCAAGATGTGATATCCAGTGAGTTTCCTTTTTGCTGGATTCTCAGATTCCCAGATCTGGAAGCAGACCTGGGCTAAGGATGGCTTCCCTGACACCTCTCATCTTTTACCCTTTCACTCAGAGAAGTTGTGCCTCTGTTTGCAAGCAAGATGCTCATATTGAGGCACAGGATTCCCCATCCCTGGAAGAGTTCCAGGCCAGATTGGAGGGGATTTGGAGCACCCTGGGATAGTGGAAGGTGTCCCTGCCCTTTGCAGGGGGTGGTCTTTATAAGATCCCACCCAACCCAAACCATTTTGTGATTCTGTGGCACCCTCTCACAGAGCACTCAGGGGATTTGTCTTCACCCCTCATTCCCTGATTTCAGATGAGAGCTGAACCAGGCAGAGTGAAGCTGCACTCTTCTTCCTCTGCCATATTTCCCCTACGTTTAGCTGCTGCCTGATGGTTTAAAACCATTTACTGTAATATCTCACCCCAGCAGTGTTTCTGGAGGTCAGTGGTTTGCAATGGCCCATTTATAAATTAACTGAGGGCAGCCAGGCTAAAGACAGGCTGGATGAACAAAATTCCATGCTTTGGTGGTTGATTTTAAGAAAGAAAACTCCTAACCGCAACACTAACCTAGTAATCATATTTTGTGACATTAACTGCCCCACAGATCTGGCCAAGGCTGCTCAAATTACGTTTCAATCAAACAGGAGAATCTGAGTGCAAAGATACAATTCCCATGGTGGACTTCCCTGTGTATGGAGCTGGACAGGACCTCAAGTTTACTCCTTCCAAACGAGTCAGGCTTTCCTAACTACAGAATAATGCTCAGCCTGCACTTTTTTGCTGCTCTTACATTAAATCGGCTTGACCTAATGACTGTGGCCTTGGAGAAGTTGAAATTTCCCCACTTCCTTTTTTAAGTGGTTCTGCTTTTGGGCAGTCTAAAGGTTTAAATGATAACTGCAGCTGGATTTTCTCCAAATCTTTTCTGTCCCGTGGTTAGTAAGGCAGATTATCTTTGATATGTATGTGCCAGTTCAGATCTTATCTAAAATGTACCAGAAAGGAGAATTATTTGGGAACAAACATCCTGTTGCTTGCAAGGTCAGTTCCTGTCTCTCACCTTCAGTGAAGTGCTGAAGGTTTTTATCACTTAAGAGTGATTACTCCAACCGTGGATTATTCAGCTCAATGACTTTTCAAAGCTGTCCTGAGCTTCCTGCCAATGCAGTTTATTATTATTATTATTATTAATAATAATAATAATAATAATTTTTTTCTCCTCTCCAAGCACCTGTTTACCCTCCCGAGAGCCTGCCGGGCCTCAGCCCCAAACATCAGGGCTGAGGTGTACGATGTCCCCTCCACACATCCCCGAGGGTCCCTGCTCCCACAGGTGAGTCCTGCCCCTCAGGCACCTCAGGGTACCATCTGCAGGTCAATTCTACTGTCACCCTGTTGGCTCGCTGGGAAATTGGGAAGAAAATCATCTCTTTTTAGCCCAAAACCTCAGTTCTCCTGTGTTTCTTACAAGTTTAGAGCAATGTGTCTTAAATCTGGTGTGTTTCTAATAAACACTTCCATTTTTTTCCATCAGTAAGGGATTTCCCCGTGGATTGCAGGCAGAGAGGTTGACACTACTGATGTCTTAGTGAATTCTCTGTATCAGAATCCATGAGGAAATGTGGTGGTGTCATTTGGTCAGGGTGATTTGGGGATGTTTAGAGCAGTAGTCACAAGCACATGGTCAGCGAGAAATTAAATGTCACCCACACCACCCTGCTCCTGGGAAAAAAACACCCCCTGGATTTGGTCACGTCCCCGTGAGGTGTCCTGTTACACAATCCTGTCCTTGGTGCTGTCCCACTCCCCCGCGCTCAGGGAATGTCACATTTCCTCCATCTCTGACCACATGCAGGTCACCAGGACGGGCCAGGCCCCAGCCCTGTCCTGTCACCTCCCACACAAAGGTGAGAGTGGCACTGGGCACCTCCCTGGCAGTGCAGGCTTGAGCCCAGCCCATTATCACCCACAGATTTCCTGGAGTCACCCCCTCTGTGTGAGGGGGGATCCCTGCTCAGACCCAAACCTACTCACGTATGGCCCAAAGCTTTTGATTCCACTCAAGGCCCCTGAGGGCTCCAGAAAGGATCAAAATTAACCCTTTATTTTTCCCTTTGAGCAGAGTGGTGCCACTCCCCCCAGCACACGGAAGGGCTCCGTGCTGGGCAGACCCACTGAGAGCTTCCAGGCAGAGCAGAAGCAGCTTTACAACATCCCAGCCAAGCCAGAAAAAGCAGGAGCTGGCAGCCAGAAGGACTCAGCAGCCGGCAATGTAAGTAAAGCTTGGTGGGCACAGAATAATCTCTCACTCCTGGGATGCCTGGCTTGGAGCAGGGACAGGTTTCCCATTTCTTCCTCACTGTCTCTTACACAACAAATGTAAATCAATGGTCCTGAATTTATTTTTCCAGCTGTATGCACATATATCTATATCCAAATTTAAATTCATTGAAGATGTTTGAGCAGAGTCAGTGGTATCTGTTGATGATTTATTGCTTGTCAGGGTGTGCACGTGAGTGGGAGAAAATCAAATGTCTACAAATGTCACTGGCTGGGGACTCTGCTGCAGGATCTAATCACCTGTGCTCCAAATATTTTACCTTTTACACGTGCAGCTTGTCCATGTTAGAAAATAAAAATACAGACAGCCTTGCCGTGGTGCCATTCCATCAACATCAGTGGAGCTGCACACATTTATGTGCTCTGAGGAGTCAGTTCTTTCTCATTCTTGTTTAAAAAGATGTTTTATGAACCCTCTGTGCTCTGTTGCAGTTATATGACGTCCCTCCCAAAAGAGACCTCGATGACTCAGAAAATAAATCTCAGAAGAAATGCTGGGGCCATTACAACACTTTGCCAAACCCTCGCAAGTCCGAATGGATTTACGATATTCCGGTGTCCCCTGAAAATTCCGGGTTCAAACCAAGCCCTCCTGGGCAGGCTGTGGAGCAGCAGGTGCTGTATGACATTCCCCCAGCCAGGTACAAGGCTCCAGCCACCACCACCGAAGCCAAGGTTGGAAATCCACAGCTGTACGACGTTCCACCAGCCCAGAGGAAATTCACGCTTCCTGAAATCCCCCTGTACGACGTTCCACCCTCGCGGGACGTGCTCCTCCTGCCACAGAACGGCACCTCTGAGGTGCCCCCGGGTGTCCTGGCTGCCAAGGCTGACGATCAGATCTCTGAGGAGAACGTTTATGATATCCCCAAAGGTTTGCCCAGTGCTGGGCACTCCAAGAAAGAGATGGAAAACAACAGTGATGGCTCTGGAGACCGAGCACACGGTGCCTCTCCGCAGCTCTCTATGGATGCCAAGTCAGAAAATGACAGTTTGTGTGTCCCTAGTGCAGACAGCAGAAGCAACACTCTCTCCTCATCCTCCAGCTCTTCTGCTGAGTCGTTTTCTACGCTGTCACCATCACCAGAGCCTGTCCAAGAAATCAAACTGGAGCTGGAAGCAGCCATCGAGACCCTGACTCGGCTGCAGCACGGCGTGTCCAGCTCCATTGCCAGTTTAATGATCTTTGTGAGCAGCAAGTGGAGATTGCAGGAGCACCTGGAGAAAAGCCTGGAGGAGATCCACAGAGCAGTGGACCACATAAAGGTGTCACTGGGAGAGTTCCTGGCCTTTGCTCAAGGCCTGAAGGGAAACGCCTCCAACCTCACAGACAACAACCTGCAGGCCAGAATTAAAAAACAGCTGGAAATCCTCATGAACTCCTACAAAATATTGACAGAAACGAGGGAAGCTCTCAACAGCTGCAGCTGGTCCCTGGAGGCTTTGGTGCTCAGG
Source organism: Polioptila caerulea (assembly GCA_013397295.1). Classification (NCBI taxonomy): domain Eukaryota; kingdom Metazoa; phylum Chordata; class Aves; order Passeriformes; family Certhiidae; genus Polioptila; species Polioptila caerulea. Next base: position 27,592 of record VYXF01000214.1, read on the forward strand.
AAGCCCCAGAACAACCCTGACGACCTGGATCGCTTCGTGATGGTGGCGCGGACAGTTCCAGACGATATCAAGAGGTTTGTGTCCATCATCATCGCCAACGGGAAGCTGCTCTTCAGGAAGAACGAGAAGGAGCAAGAAAAGAAGCAACCCAAAGTGAAGCCGGAATGCCAAATGGCAAAACAAATCCCAGTGCCAAGAAGAGTGGAAATTGAGTCACTCCAGAGAAATGCTCCGGAGAAATGCAGCCAAAGCCGGGCCCCTGTGGAGAAACCAGCGGAAAATTCCACCGAGGATTGTGATTATGTCCAGTTACAGGTCGGTGGCACTGGGGTTTACTCTCTGTTTCTTCACCCTTTGCAGATATTAGGCTAATAATTATCAGCACTGTTTTACCACTGCACCAGTGCCACATTTCAGTTTGCACCACATCCCATTTTCCAGACTTTACGTAGAGCCAGGATTTTGTGACAGTGCTGGATGGAATGTGTACAGTGAGCAGTCATTTTAATGAAGAGAGAAAGTATTTTTATCATTCTTGCCAACTTAAATTCATTTGGGAAGCAGGATTTGGGAGTTTGCAATTCCTTACTTCCGTTTTCCATCACAATTCCTGCCACTACATTGTGTTTTGCATGACGAGAGATGCTCCTTCCTAACTTGAGGTGTCATAGAAATCCTGTTTGCATGGAAATTAAACTCTGTGAATTATCACATTTATTTGTTAGAACAATTCCAGATGATTGTAAGAATCTCCTTAGAATCTCTGAAGTATCTACTAAGAATATCTCCCAAAGAAATGCTGTCTTGTCCTTAAAATTTAGGGAACATTTTGTTGAAACACTTTGTTGATGTTGGCTTCAGTCTCAGATCATACAGGATCAAGTACTACATTTTTAGGAAGAAAAAAACCTACAGCTCCTTCTAATGAATTCCTCATTTTTATCTGTAACATGAAGGTTGCAGAGCAAGTAGTTGTTTCCCCATGAAATAAGAGAAAACCACATTTATATTTAAATACTTTATGTAGTTGTTTCAACTTTGCTTTCATTTTAATTTGTAACAGGCACAGAAAGTCATTTCAGGTAAAGAAGTAGCAAAGAAAAGCACAGAGTCAAACCCAAAGGTATTTCTGACTTTGAAAATATTATTTATGAGGGCTTTTAGTCCCTGATTTCTGTGCTTGCTAAAACTCAGTGTAATTTGCATTCAGACACACATCTCTATACACAGACATCTCTTTGCTTCTCAGAGATCATTTTCCCAGAATTACAGCTGAAAACCTGTGCAGAACACTTATTTTCCTCAAACAAACAACTCCAGTCTAAAGTCATACCATTTATTTTATTGCCTTTCAGTGTCACTTGGGATAAGGCTGTGAGAATCAGTATTTCAAAGTATCTTGTTGTGCACTGTCACAAAATTGACTCTTGTTTTGTGCATGTTAATCATCCATAACCCAGATTAAGGCCATTAAATATCAATGTTTTGTATTATTTGAAAGCTTCAAGGCCAGACCGTGTAAAGGATTGGTGCTTGGCTGCAGCACTTTGTGTGCTATCCATTATTAAAACTGTATTTAGGGGGAAAAAGGCACTCAGGAGAATTTCCAACACTTTATGGCAAGAGAAATTACTGTAAAAGCTGCAGGGTGGGGCGATTTGGAGACCACAAGAATCCAGGGGTAGAGCAACCAAAGAAACAACCAGCGTGTGACACCAGGCTGAATCTTATTTTCACTTTAACCCTTTCTCCAGGCTTTGCCACGCGCCAAAGAGACTGAAAACCCCGGCAGGCAGGAGCCTGCCAGGAAAATCCCCCTCCCAGAGCACTGCAGGCTGTGCTTCGCCGCCCTGCACAAGGCCATCGGCGTGTTCAGCGCCAGCCTCAGCAGCCAGCAGCCCCCCGAAATCTTCATCTCCCACAGCAAACTCATCATCATGGTGGGCCAGAAGCTGGTGGATGCCCTGTGCCAGGAGAGCCAGGAGAGCGAGGCCCGCAGCGAGGTCCTGCAGGGCAGCAGCCGCTTCTGCAGCCGCCTCAAGAGCCTGGCCCTGGCCACCAAGAGGGCAGCGCTGCAATATCCCAGTGCGGAGGCCAGCAGGGAGCTGCGGGAGCAGGCGGAGGAGCTGGCCAAGTACACGCAGCAGTTCCGAGCCATGATGGACTGAGGGACCTGCCACCCTCTCAGAATTCCCCCCAGGAATTCCCTGGGTGGCAGTGCCGGGGAAGATTCCCCCTCTCAGAATTCCCAACAGGAATTCCCTGGGTGGCAGTGCAGGGGAAATCCCCCCACTCAGAATTCCCAACAGAAATTCCCTGGGTGGCAGTGCAGGGGAAATCCCCCCACTCAGAATTCCCAACAGGAATTCCCTGGGTGCCGGTGCAGGGGAAATCCCCCCTCTCAGAATTTCCAACAGGAATTCCCTGGGTGCACTGGTAGCAGGGGAAGATCCCTACACTCAGAATTCCCAACAGGAATTCCCTGGGTGTTGGTGCAGGGGAAATCCCTCCACTCAAAATTCCCCCCAGGAATTCCCTGGGTGCTGGTACAGGGGAAATCCCCCCTCTCAGAATTCCCAACAGGAATTCCCTGGGTGCCCGTGCAGGGGAAATCCCTCCACTCAGAATTCCCAACAGGAATTCCTTGGGTGCTAGTACAGGGAAAATCCCCCCACTCAAAATTCCCAACAGGAATTCCCTGGGTGTTGGTGCAGGGGAAATCCCTCCACTCAAAATTCCCCCCAGGAATTCCCTGGGTGCTGGTACAGGGGAAATCCCCCCTCTCAGAATTCCCAACAGGAATTCCCTGGGTGTCAGTGCAGGGGAAATCCCCCCATTCAGAATTCCCAACAGGAATTCCCTGGGTGTCAGTGCAGGGGAAATCCCCCCACTCAGAATTCCCAACAGGAATTCCCTGGTTGCCCGTGCAGGGGAAGATCCCCACAGCAGCTGATGCAGAATTAAATCTGCACTTTCTCCTCCACTGTTCACATCCCACCTGAAAATGTCACCGTCACAGTGGCTGGGTGGGAATGTTTGCTGTGTATTGGAGCAAAAGTTGTTGATTATTGGACTGATTTTTTTAAATTTTTGTTCTCTATGTACATCTGGTATTTTCCTTTTTTAATTGTTTTTTCTATTCCTGTAAAGTCTCTCTTTAAATGTAGCTGCACAAGGTTCTGTAAGTTATGATATCCCAATATAAATTGTTTCCTGAGGACTTTACTCAAAATTTGTAGTTAAAGGGTTGTTTGGGGGTTTTTTTTTTAACAGCTGTAAAGCTAATTTTTTGTTCTAACAAATACACCAAGTTCCAAAATCTAGTCAAGAAGAAACACACCAGGCTGGTGCCTAAGCAGAGGAAAACTTTGGGAGAAATCCTGACTGCTGATAAATCTACAGGGAGCAGCACACCGTCCTCTGTCACAGCCCGGAGCTCACAGAGCATTTCTCCAGCTGGGAAATAAATTTATGTCAGTCACTAAATGTGCTGAGGCTTTGGATGAGCTCTTCCCACTGGGAAGGTGATGTGGTTCCAGTGGGGAAGGTGATGTGATTCCAGTGGGGAAGGTGATGTTGTTCCAGCCAGGAAGGTGATGTGGTTCCAATGGGGAAGGTG
>VYXF01000214.1:49425-64058 GCA_013397295.1 Polioptila caerulea
TAGGAGCTGTTTTGCATGGCCACTCCTTGGTTCCGCCTTTTTAGAGCATGCGTGTTTCTTGGCTGTGAATTAATTAATTCTTACCAGCCTTAATTTGGGCCTGGGTCTGTAATTCCTGCAGACGGTCGGTGCTGGAGCTGGGATATCAGCAGCAGATTCTCCATATCAGAGCAGGGCTCTGCACTGGGGTTATCCTGGGCAGGCACTCAGTTCTGTCACTGCAGAGACACTTTATCAACTTTTAAAGAAAACTTTATCTTTAAAACCATTTCCACACCACACACAGAGTATCCACCCTACATAGATGCGAAACCCAAATACTCTAATATATATTTACAACAACCTTAAATGTACAACACTCATCTGGATATTTGCAAACTTTATAGTACGTGTTTAAAACAAAGTTAGCGACAGAATTAAATGTGAGTGCCTCCTTTAAATGTAACCACTTCTGCAAAAGGGGGAGCAAGCCCTGAGTGGGCCGAGGAAATGAGAAAGGGAGGGTTTGGATGTAACTTCTGCAAAATGAGCCCTGGCCCTGGTGGGGTCAGGGGCTGAGCTGTGTCTGAACGCTTCTGGCAGCAAAGGTCCAGCCCTGGTGGGCCAGGGAGAGAAAATGATCTGATACAAAAGGGTGGGAAAATGGTGGTGACAGATAGGAAACTTAAGGATGTAATAATAAAGCGCATCTGTAAATAAAAAAATACCAATCTTGTGGCTGAAAGGTGAGGTGAGTGTGATGAGTACGTGTGCTAGAGCAGTGTGCTGTGTTTGTAACCCTGAGACACAGAAACCACAAGTTGTGTAAGACCCCAGCCCTCAGAACTGTAACTTTTAGATAAGCAAAGAAGCAAAGCCAGAATTGTAAAATTATCCAAGTGTGTGTAAAATGAACCAGAGGCAGAAATGCACGAGGAGGGGTTAACCCACCCCTCCGTGTGCTCTGGTGCCATAAAGGTGTGCTTCACTTTAGGGACCTGCTGTGGAGCAGATTGCTTTGAATCATCCTTCACACACACAGTGTTTGCTGTCACAGCCTTCTGAAGGTTCTAAGGGGGTTTAATAAGTGGGAAGTTGAGCTTAAATGTGCTGGGTTTGGTTGGAAACACTGATAAAAATACCATGTTGGTGAGAAATAAATGGAGAGAAAACCTCGAATTAAGGTAAGGCACAGCTGCAGGTATGACAGGTACAGGATTATCACTGATTTTAAGAGGAACTCTGTAAATTAAGGCTTTTTCTTGAGCTGGTTTTGAGGTAGATGCTGCAGCTCGTGAGTGAAAGTTCCCATTCTGTGAATCACTAGGAGGGAAATTTCCACTGCTCCCAAGTTGTCCTTTACTCTCTGACCCATTGCATGTCTGGGTTGGGTGACAATGTAAAAAAACACGTTCAGCAAATCTCACACTCCTGGACTCTTAATGGCTAAACCTCTGGAAAATTCTCTCTCTTGGAACAAGTTTTAGTTAACTGTGGCAAGCAAGAATAATCTTTAATCCGTGAGCTTGTGTGGCTGGGAGATGAACACTGAGATGGTGCAGGGATGTTCAATCCTCTTCCTAAAAGTCCCTGTTTAAAGAGGGACACTCAGGTTGTGGCCATCCATGTCCCACATCCTGGTGGGAACTGTGCATTTCCTGGTGATGGTCACGTTCAGGAGAACTGCAGGAATTCACTGCAGTGTTCAGTTTAAATTGCAATTTAAAATGTGGGAAGGAGCCTTTAGGTTTCTCTGAAGACATCAAACTGTAACTCTGGAGTAAATGTTTAGATATGAAAGCTTATTTGCCTGTTGTTTATTTGGATTGCATTAAGATTGGAGTAGTCATGCACAGAACTACATTTTAGATGCTATTAAAAAATCAGTTTGTTAGTGTTGTTTACAGCAAGAAATAATGTACAACTCTTGTCTTAGGCAGGTGAAACTTAAACTCTAGAATTCAGGAAGCCATCTTAAATTAGGAGTTCATTACTACTTAAAAAAACCCTGTATTTTATACTTTAACAAAAATAAGAACCATGTCATTTAGGAATGTCCTCTATTCAAGGTGCTCAGAACTACAGCAAATACCTTCATCTGTATTTCAGGGCCCAAGATAAGGTACAGCAGAGGAGATATCATAAAACAAACATCTGCCCCCAGTCCTTAATTAATCTGAATGAACAAACATCTGAATTTGCAAAGCTGAAACTTCTTTCTGCTTTTTTATCTCATTAAGATGTTTGGAGGAGTATGGGCTCTGACATAATCCAATGTTGTCATGGCAAAAAATTTTCTGTTTCAGGGAATGGAAAGAACACTGTCTTCATTTCTTTGTTTCTTGTAAATACTTTCCAGTTTTGACTCATTCCACCTGTGTTTTCTCGAGGGAATTTCTTGCTCTTAAAATGCAATGTTTAATGAAGTTAGGGTGTGACAAAATGTGTTTGAAAAATGCTGGATTAGGAAACACCCTAGAAAAGAAATTGTGGGGCTTCTAGAAATGGATTTGTGGGGTTTCTTTAGAATCAAGTCAGCTCCTGCCTCAGAATGAGCACTGAAACTCTTGATTTTGCAGCCTTCTCACTCCCATATGTGAGCTCACACCAGGCTGGGATTTCTCCTTGAGTAGAAATGGAAAATTAAGGGCTACCCCCCATTTCTTGTGTGTGACTTTCCCTCTTCCTGCTGCTGTCCCCTCTCTCCAGCCCCTCTTTCTGCTCTCAGCCTCCCCCCTGGGGTTCAGGCTCATTTCTGAAGCTGTGCTCAGCACCTGAGCAAAGTCCTGCCCACATGTCCTTTCATTTGTTTAATTCCTCCTGCAAATACAGGAGTAACCTTTCTAAACCTTTGTTTGGAAAAAAGAAGAGTAATGGCAGAGGCAGGATTAGAAATTAATCTTGCAGATTAATAGAAAGCTTCTGCATTTAACAAAATAACCCCCAAACCAACCAAAAAAAAACCCCAAACAAACCCAAACCAACCAACCAAAAAGAAACAACCAAAAAGAAATGCAAATTGAGATCTTAGACAAGAAAACATCATGGTCAATGTGCTGGTACATCAAATGGTTGCAAATGTGCACAGGGAAACATCTGTGCCTTCAACCATGAAGCAAATGTGGAAGTACACAGAGCACATTACTGCCATTACCCAGATTAATGAATGAAAGTAGTTGGAAACTTGGGAGTGTTTGATAAATCAGATAAGGGCATGGTCTCTGATAAAATCCAGTGAGGCAGCAAGGCAAGGGTAATGAATGATTCTGCTTTTGTGACCTCTTTTTATCCCCACAGTAAAATAAAATAAAATAAAATATATAAATATAAATAAAATAAAATAAAATATAGGAATATAAATAAAATAAAATATAGATATATAAAAATATAAATATAAATAANTGGTCAATGTGCTGGTACATCAAATGGTTGCAAATGTGCACAGGGAAACATCTGTGCCTTCAACCATGAAGCAAATGTGGAAGTACACAGAGCACATTACTGCCATTACCCAGATTAATGAATGAAAGTAGTTGGAAACTTGGGAGTGTTTGATAAATCAGATAAGGGCATGGTCTCTGATAAAATCCAGTGAGGCAGCAAGGCAAGGGTAATGAATGATTCTGCTTTTGTGACCTCTTTTTATCCCCACAGTAAAATAAAATAAAGTAAAATAAAATAAAATAAAATAAAATAAAATAAAATAAAATAAAATAAAATAAAATAAAATAAAATAAAATAATAAATAAAACACCTTCATGTTTTCCTGTCTACCAGTTGAAGAGAGGAATTTGCTGTCTGTTCCACATGTAGAGGAATAACACCTTTGGTGTTGTCTCTGCTCAGTGAAAGAAAACTGCTCCTATCAATTGTTTTTTATCTCACTGAGTTGAAATTCCAGAGCAGAATGGCATCAAGGCCTTGATCAAATGCATTCATAACTGAAAATCAAGAAGTCCTTTTGGGTTTTAGCTGTGGGGTTCAGAAAATTGAGTTAATTTTAATTAGGAATGCTTCTAAGTTTATTTGTGCCAGTAAAACAAGGAACCCATGAACAGCAAATACATAAATGAAAAAAGGAATTTAAAAAGTTCAGAGTGTTGTTTATAGGAGACAGAAAAATAACTGTGCAATTTTGTCCTTTCTTTTCTTTCATGAAGTGTGGTTCTCCCTTTCAAGAGGAAGATGTGATTGTTCTGAATGGTAATAAAGATGATGTGGAAATTCTGAAGAAAAGGATGGAGGAAAGAAGACTTAAAAGTAAATTAGAAAAGGTAAGATTTCTATATTTATTTATTATAAAATGGGAAGAATTCTTGTCTGCAGTGAATCTGCTCTAAGATTTGCTGATCTTTATAAAGATAGAGGAATTTACTCTGTGAGCTGTGTTTATTTAAACCCTGCTTTGAAAAGCATTGGGGGTTTTTGTGTGTGTTTGGCCAATAACATCTTGAAGTTGGACATCCTAAATTCTCCCCTGACCAGCAGGAAGTGCCTTGTGCACTCAAAATGGGTAAAATGGATTCTTGCAGCAATATTTCAGAGTTTTGGTGAAATTCATTCATTTGAGTAATGAGCTACATCATCCCTGTATTTCCTGTGGCAGTTCCTGATGACAGCATCAGTTTTTGGATCTTGTAAAATCAGCTGTCTGTTATTGGCCTCTGTCAGAAAGGGGATGTTGGAATCTCTGCATTCCTGGGCTGGTGCTGTAAGAATCTGGAAGTTCATCCTGTTTTGTGGCTCTCCCAGTCCTCAGCAATTACTGCACCCCAAATTCCCACCGTGCTGATGAGACATTTGCATTTTTCTATCTGCCCAGGTGAAATGCAGTGCAAATCAAATCCTTGCAGCTCTGCTGCCCTGCCCTGTGAGCTGGGACTGTCAAATGACATTTCTGCCTGGGGGAATTTTGTCAGCACTGCTGCTTTTCCCTGGAGATGCCAAAGCAAGCAAACCTCGAGTGCTGACTCAGGCCAGGGGTGCTCAGCCTTTGCTGCATCTCAGGAACATCAATCAGTGTCTGCTGCTTTCAGCATCTCAGACTTGAGGTGGAGCTTTCATCCCTTGATTTTGCCATGCAAATGTTTCCCTGGTTTGTTTTAAAACAAATGCTTGTTTACTTGCTGGGGAGCATATGATTCCTTCTCATCACAGGGCCTTTATTCAGCTGTGCCACTGCAGCATGGCTGGGCCTGGGCAATACATCAAAAGGATGCTTTTCCATAAAAATCCTGCTGCTGTTTCCTGTTTTTCACAGTCTCTGCATCTCATGTCCTATAGCTTCTGGCATAAGAGTGATAATCTCATGGTGTCTATTCAGAGGGTTGGGTTTTTTTCCCCTCAGTATTTGCTAGTTAAAAGTTTTTTTGGGGGAAAAAAATTATAATTTGTTGCTAGACTGCTGCAGAACTCAGCAGATGTGTGAGTGGTTGGTTGCACTTGGTTTTCTTTAGAAACAGAGCCCTAACAAAGCACCTGCAGCTTTGGGTCAAGTAATTGTGAATAATCTGGAAGGTGATGCCACCCACAATTTGTGCCCAGCAAAGCACCTGAGTGTGCAGGGCTGGTTTTGGAGTGCCAGCAGGAAAGGACACCGTGCCTGCTCCTGGGGCTCTGGGTGCCCTGGGGGAACATGCAAATGGGGTTCCTTTGCTTCCTGGAGAGTTACAGGACAGCATTTGCAAATCTCTCAGGCTCAGGTGGTGACCTTGGTGCCCCAGCTGGTCCCTTGTCACTGTCACTATCAATCACACAAGTTCTCAAGAGAAGGCTGAAAGAGCTTTATTAATTATCTGACTCCATATTATAGAGTATTTTCACACAGACCAGGGATTGGAGGAGAAGCTGGACACCTCTCCCATCACACTGGTCAAGACAAATGGTTCCTTCTCCCAAGAGAAGGAATTTCCAGCGACTTTGTCTTAACCTAAACAAGCTTCTAATAATAGCATCAATTCATGAGAAAGTGAACTAAGAACTACCAAACATTGAGTTAAAAAGTGCATTAGAAAACCTGAAAGAATCAGGGCGACAGTCCCTGCTCCATCCAAGCCTGGGTTCCCAATTTCCTGGCACTGCTCTCCTGATTCCCCCTCCCTTCCCTCCTTCCAAGTGGAGCTGCTGTGTTTGGGGCAGGAAGCACAAACTCCTTTCCTTTATCCCCATGAGACCAAACATCAGAAGATGCAGCTGGGACTAAAATAAAAAATCATTCAAGCCCAGCTGTTGCTGTGCCCATACTGAGATCTCTCTAATCTTTATTATGCACCGTGATTTTCTGCATCCATCGAGTTACAAACATCTGGGAAGTGACTTTTCCTTGGAAATCCTCCTGTAACAAAGGTGGAAGTGCCCTGCCCTGAGGTGTTCCAGGTTCCTGAAGGCCAGGTTGGGCAGGATGTGGTCCCTGCAAGGTGTCCCTGCCCTTGGCACGGTTGGAATGGGATGAGCTGGGAGGTCCTTCCCACCCAAACCCTTCCATGGATCCTCTGCCTGATCCTCTGCCACCCCCTCCTGGGCTCAGCTTTGCACAACATTTCTGTGCCATTTTCCCCCTCAGCATTCATCCTTTGCTTCACAGCAGGAGCTCTCCTGAGCTTTAGAATAGAATTAAATACATTTCTTTTCTTTGATTTTATGCAGCTGTCTTAAAACACGTTGACAATTCAGAGTGTATCCAGTGAGATTAATGCTGATGACTGCTCTAATACATCTTTATCTCCATGTAATCAAAGCCAGGAATGGGATCCTTCTTGTTTTTTCTGTGTTTTTTAATCTGTACAGACATAAATTAATCTGGAAAATCTGCTGCATGGATATTTTTTTAAAAGTTATATCATTTATTTGCATCTTTCCTTCCCAAGCAATCTTGCAGCAGAGGGTCCAGTTTTTGACAGGTACCCAGGAGGGATTTTTTAATGGACTAAACAAAATTCAGTGGATACAAGATTCCAGATTCTTCTGAAATTTTTATTGAAAACCATCTTTATTGATTACAATTAATTGTATCTTATTAATTTCGTGCAATTTGCTGTCCTGCTGTGTGGGTTCAGGTTATCAGTTAATGCTAACACATCCCCTTCCAAAGCATGCAAACCAAAATATTAAATCCAGACAAATCCAATTTTGTCCTGCTGAGTTTTCTTTAATGTAACTGCAGAGTTCCCAGGATTATTATTTTTTCCATGTAGAAATGATACAAAAAATGTGAAAGGAAGAGTTGTACTGGGTAAGAATGAAAATGTCCTGAATTCAATAGTGTGTCTGTCAAATACAAGTTGGGAGTTTTATCTCCTGTCAGTCCTTCACCAGATTTCTGCTTGTGTTGTTTCAGAAATCAAAGAAAGGCAAAACAGCAGCAGCAGCAGCTTCTCAGCAAGAGCCCTCTGCAGGTAATACAGCTCCAAATTCTCTGTCCCCTCCTGAGTCTTGAAGCTGCCAGGATTTCATTTTTCTGGGTTTTTTTTTTTTAATTTTATTTTTTTTTTTAGATTCTCCAGGTCCTTCAAAAGCTAAGAATGGAAAGGATTGTGTCAGTTCCAGCTCTGGGGAAAGCAGGCAGATTATCTTCACCAAAAGTTCAGGTTGGTTTATTAATTTTGTTAAAAACCCCTGATTATTTAACTTTTAATCCTCTTTTTTACCTGCTGATTTCCTGTGTGTCCTTGGGAACACTGGAATGGAATTTTAGGATGCACTGATGAACCTACAGCAGCCTTGAAGCTTGGAGTAAACTTGGCAGCCCTTAAACCCAGAGAATGGTGCCTTTTCCTTATTTAATATTTATTCTGCTATTTAATCTTCCCATACTGATATTTGCAAACAGAATGGGTCAGGCTGGGATTTCTGTGGGAAGAATTAAACCCTGTCCATTAAAAAATCAGAATAATTTGAGGAATCTGAGAATGATGATCTGTAGATAAACTGGGAGAAGCTGAAATTCCATCAGCAATGCCTGACCTGCCCTCTACTGTCTGCTTTTATACAGGAGAGACTTTGAAAAATATTTCACCCCAGATGATGAGAATTGCTCCTGGATGTTGAGCAACCTCTTAATTCTAATAATATTAATGAATATTTTATTTTCTGAGGGTGTAAAAGAAAAAAAAAAAAAGCCTTTTGAAACTATTTCTGTTGGGATTGCACACCCAATTCTGTGAGGATTTGGGGCTGCACACCCAATTCTGTGAGGATTTGGGATGGAATATCCAATTCTGTGAGGATTTGGGGTTGCACACCCAATTCTGTGAGGATTTGGGGCTGCACACCCAATTCTGTGAGGATTTGGGGTTGCACACCCAATTCTGTTGAAAATTTGGAGTTGCCCACCCGATTTGGGGAGCCCCTGTGCCTGAATTTCACTGTTGAGTTTCTGTGCTCATTTCTCACCACCATTTGGCTTTCTCAAACACCATCCTGCAACTTGGGAGATGAAATAGCAAAAAAAAAAAGGGATTTTTATGTAGCAGCAGATAAAATACACTGAGAAAAATTCAGAAATTTTCCTCAGAAACAGAGGATGGGCATTTTCCCACTACAGACATAAAATGATGCAGACCATTGTGTTGGTCATAACTTTGCAAAGAATAAAGGGATCAGAATTCCCTGGGGAAAGGTGTGGCACAAGTTCAGCTTTTGGCATTTGAGAGCTGATTTCCAAACAATGCTTGAGGCTGCTAAAGAGCTCAGAGCCATTTTTCACTTGGAGGAATAAATGTTGTCAGTACTGAATTGCAGTGCAAGAGATTTACAGAATTCCTCTCTCAAGATTTCCAAATGTGTTTTGAGTGTGAATTCTAAAAGCTGTTGAGTCCAGTTATGGGAGATATTTATGAGAGAGCTGTAAAAATATATCTCTTTTAATTTTCAAACACTGTTTTTCATCTTTATTGAAATACCTTTATAAACTGTCATGCTTCATTCTGTTCCTTTTTCCCCTCAGAGAATGGAAATCCATCAGTCCCAGGAAAAGTCAATAAAGCTTCCACCACCACCAAGAGATCCATTGCAGACAGTGAGGACAAGTCTGAGGCTTACAAATCTATTTTTACAACTCACAGCTCAGCAAAACGCTCCAAGGAGGAGTGTTCCAACTGGGTTACTCACACAGCTTACTATTTCTGAAACAATGAGGAGCATCCTGTGCTCCCCCTGCCTCTCTGTGTCCAGCTCTGATACAGAACTCTTGTGCTGCTCTCATCCTGTCTGCAATTCCTCAGTTTGTGAGTTGGTTATAAACCTGATGGTGGCTCCTGAACCTGTGTCAGCTGCAGCTTCTGTAAAATTAGAAGCAGACCAGCAGAATCTGTGTTGTGGCAGCAGATTTCATTCTGAAAGGTTGGAATTTTTGCACAAAAATTCTCCTTTTCTCCTCCCAGGGGGATGTTGTCATCCTCAGGCAGTGTCAGGAGGAGGGAGGGAGAAGTTCCTGCTCTCTTCCTCTCTTGATTTGTGCCACCACTGTAATTAACAGCTTTCTGTGTATTACTACAGAATTCCAACCCTCTGTAACATTCTGACAGCAAAAAGAGAAATAATGCTTTATTTTGTCCAGCTAACTGGGCCCTCAGTAGAACTGTGTATTCCTGAAAGCTTCTGCAGGTATTTTCAAATAATGAGAGCCCAGTCCTGAAAGAGTTTGTGCCACATTCTTGTCCATATTGCTGTAGCCTGTTTTTAACAGCACAATATTCCCTTGTTAAAGTTGCAATCCCATAATACCCACAGGGAATGACCAGAGGGAAGGCTGGAAGTTTTTCACTTTCCTCTCTCCCTCTTTTAAAATTGAAATTTTCTAATCTTGGCACAAACTAACCAGAACAAAAATGCAGAAAGTAGGAGGCTTTTAAAACCACTGCATGGTGTTACCTTGTTACTTTTGTGTGTGAAAATGATTAATTAGCCTTGTAATTTCTTTTCCAAAATGTCCCCATTTATAACTGGCAGCAGTTACCTGGAGATTCAAATGCTGTGTTGATGTTTGCATAGGTGATCTCTGTGATTCAAACAGCTTGAATGAAACTGCTGGGATTTTATTATTATTTTGATAGGTATCATTAAAAATTGGCTTGCTGTAGAATTTATATGGTGGTTAAGAATATTTTTTTTCCCAGGTGTGAGCACATCAAACAGTTTGAGGTTTGCTGGAGCTTCCAGGAAGCATTCAGGCACATTTTGTATGCGTGGCTAGGGATCAGCTTTGTTCTCCTTGTTCTGTATTCTTTTCATTATGATCCTTTATTATTATTATTTGTTGCTTACAGATAATGAAATTTCTGCACCAAAGGTGTCCCATAGTAGGGCTTTTATTTGCAGTTTAATTCTGTTTGACAGCACATGTTAAAATCCTATTGTGTTTTATAGGACTGCACTTCTGCTTACAGCAGTTATAAATCCTAAAGGGAATTAATTGAATGCTTTTGATGTAGTTATTACTTTGCTAAAAAAGTACACAGAGAAACACAATATTCAGTTTTGTTGGTGATAAATCAGGCAGAGTGCAGGCTGTTGGTCCCAGGTTTTCCTTTTTTCTTCTGATCTGCTCATCTATTAAAACAAATTCCTGGCCAATAAAATTGGTTAATGTATAGATTCTTCCTGTGCCCCTGGCTTCAGCAGCTCGTGCTCTGCCTCTCTGCCAAGGTTGTGTCCAATATTCCCCCATCCCCACCTGGGGGACAGAGCTCTTAAAACATTTATGGTTCATGCAAGTGTTTTCCGTGGGGGCTTTTCCTTCCCTTCCCAGAACTCCAGCTGGGAAGGAATGTGAAATATTGCTGGCATGTGAGCTATGGCTGGAATATGAACTATTTCTGGCCTGTGATGCAGTTCTTGGCACAGCTGGTGGCCAAGAGGAGCCCCAAGTGCCACTTGTGCTGTTGGCACCCCAGGATGGGCAGCGGGCACTGCAACGTTGACTTGGCAACTTCTAATGGATTCCAGGGAATGGTTTGCTGGAGGAGGTTTTGCTTTGTTGTGGTTTGCTTTTTGTCAGAGAGGGCAATTTAATTTTCTTTTAATGTAGGTGAATTTGAATGCTGGTGAAAGTTGAGAACTGAAATCTTGTATTTTTTTGAGATGCCCCATGAGTGTCTGGCAGCACTGGGGCTGTGCTGGGGAATTCATGGGACAGTTTTGTTTCCATGCTGTTCAAGCCTCGGCCTCTCTTCCAAAAAGCTCAAAAAAGAATCCAATTAGTGCCAGCTGTATAATTGAGGGCTGGTTTGGGTTTTTTTGGTGACTTTTTTCTGGGGACTGGACTGAGTGTGGCAAATTCCTTCACACACTGGTGGGGAAGCCTGGCTCAGGTGTGCACAAGTGGAAGTTTCTGTGTCCTGAATCACCATCCTAGAGCTGCCTGGCTGCCATGGGGCAGCTTCAGTCCCTCTGAATCCCAAAACCTGAGGGAGTTCCCACACCCAGACCCGGCAGAGCTCAGCCCATCATCAGTGGTCAGAGCTGCAGCTTCATTTGTTCTGCAGCTGCCACACCATGAGATCATCTCATGCCACTCAAATTGGCCAAAAAAGCTGAAAGTTCCCTTCAAAACATGATGCTTGTCAGATTAAAATATTTCTTACTCATGTCCTATTCTTAGCTAAACTGAACAAACAGAGCTGTCTGTGAGTGTCCTGCCTTGCTGGGAGCCCAGACCCCAGTGCAGTTGGGAGGTTTTGCTTCAGAGTCAGACCCTGCCAAATAGTTTTTTGGTTGCATTTCAAAATAAAAAGGCTGTTTAGACATTACAATCCACAGAGGGTCTGAAATCAGCGTGTCCTAAGCTGAATACAAATCACAGACAAAAAGGGTTTTGTTGGGAGGGTCACAAATGGAACTGATTACTGCTAGACAGTGTGGATTTCCTTCTGGAGGATGGAGCTGATAGAATTCCTTCCTGACAGCTCGAAATTATAATTGAGTTGGGTTTTTTCTCTGCTTCAAACTTAACCAAGCTTCAAAATGAGTAAGAGGACTGGAATCCAAATCCATCTGCAGCTCTGCTTATAGACCAGGATTTGAATCTAAATATCCAAAGAAGTGCCCAGATCCTGGGGAGGTGCTGCTGCCAGTGTCAGAGCTGTGGCTTTGTCAAGCATTGAACTTCATGTGGATTCAAGTATCTCTTACAGGTCAGTGACAGCATTCAATTTACAGACTGACCACAGATCTCGTTTGGGAAAGCACCAGTTTCATTATGGCTTGGAGTCAAATGAAATTCTCTTTGGAAAATGTTTCACTGCCAGCTCTTTGTGCCACATCCAGCAGAACCCAACCTTTGTGTGGTATCTGTGAGGGGTTTTCTCAAAAATCAGGGGCTCACTGGTGAGCTACAACCCCTTCCCCTTGCAGAAGTGTTCAGCTCTCACTGCACTGCTTCTTTTTCTATCCAGTTTTTCTCTTTTTTCCTCTTTCTTTCTGCTGCCATCAGAAATTTCCTCAATGATGGAGGGCAGGGAGCAGGACATGATGAGGGTGGTGATGCTCTGGTTTTGCAGCCCCTTTTGCTCTTTTGGAGCTGATCTGCATTTGTCCTGCAGCCAAGACAAGGTAAATTTTCTCCTTCTTCCAGGTCATGTCCTGAATGTGACAACAGCTGGAGTCAGGATAGACTTGGAGTTTGTCACTCCTTGCTGAGGAGGAATTTCTTCCTGGAAAGGGTGGTCAGGCCTTGGAACTGCCCAGGGAGGTTTGGAGTGCCCATCCCTGGAGGTGTCCAAGGAATTCCTCAGTGCTCTGGGCTGGGGACAAGGTGGGGATCAGTCACAGCTTGGGTTGATGATCCTGGAGCTTTTTTCCACCCATAATAATTCCACAATGCTATGAAAAGCTGGCCTGACTCTAAATTCTATGTTGTTAGCCTAAAATAGAAACAATTTGACAGTATAAGTTTTCCTAACAGTCATGAATAATATCACATTTTTGCTTCCTTTTTTTTTTTTTTTTTTTTTTTTTAATTAAAAGCAATTTTTTAAAATTAAAGCCAATTCCCAGGAATGCCTTGGTCTCAGTGATAAGTGAGGTTTGCCCTGCCCTGGCAGGGCTGCTGTGCTGGCCGGGATGGGAGCAGCTTTCTGCAACTTGCCTACAAAGCTAAAGAAATGCAAAACAGCTTATTGCTCAATTCTGCTGACTTTAGCAACTGGGGAGGACAAATTAAAAAAAGAAAAAGGAGAATATCTAGTCTCAACCTGGGCATTTAATGGATCCCAAAATGTGCTGAACTCTTTAGTCTAAATGGGCTCTTTAGTGTGGTGTCAAATAAGTTAAAAAGCGAGGGAGCTTTACCAAGCTGCCTTCATTGTTTAAACTTGTTTCACTCATGTTAAGGCTAATGTACATTTATTCAGACTGACAAAGTGCTGAATTTACACAACAGGGATAGTAATAATTAGGTCAGATACTTTTCAAATGGCAGTGGGGGGGGTGGGAATCCTTGACTCTTTCATGCTTATGAATGGCAATGATTATTAGCGCTGGCCAGGCCAACCACAATGCCTGCAAATGCTCCTCTCACCCCATGGATTGCCGGTGCCACCTCCCAGCTCCCTCCCTGTCTGCTCCAGCTGCCAGCCAGAACGTGCTGCTGCTGGGATCGTGGCATTCCTCATGGCAGGACAGGGATTTTGAGTGAGCCCGGAGCTGCCCTTTGAAGCTGGGCTCCTGTGCCCTGCTGGGATCTGACTGGGACCAATAAATCATACGAACAAAACGGAAAACTCGGCCATTACATCGCATTGTCTGCTCAACTGGATGAAGCTGAGCTCTGATCTTTCACTTGAGGCTGCCCAGTTGTGACACATTTCTCGTGTTGCCCTTAACCATTTCCTCCCCTGTGTCCCGGGGGAGATGAGGTGTCCGCACCTTTCTCAGGTATTTGTATTCTGGGACAGAACCCCGGATTAGTCAGGCCGTGGAGCTCATCCAGCACAGCAGGATTTGTTTCTCCAAGAGCTTTTTTCCCTCTTGTCTCTCCTAATATTTGAACAAGCGCTGTTGTTTAATTCAGTGCCCCCCAGTCTGCTCGCATTTGAATTGCTGTCGGCAGCGGCCGGGCTGGGCTGTTGGGATCTCTTAAGCTGCAGCCATTTACTCCCCCATTGAGATTTAAGCTACTCCAAGCTCATTTGGTTTGCATGCTCCCATTCCTTAAGGAACCATTAAACCATTCCCAACGCTCCGGTCCCGCTGGATGCAGCGGGGAGGCTCCATGGACACCCCCAGCCGGCGCTCCGGTGGGCAAAATCCGCAAAAAAAGCTGGAATTTCACTGAGCAGGCGAACTTTCAGTGCCCCACACACCTTTCCCCCCAGCTCCCTGCGAAGGAGCAGCTGTAAATGAGAGAGGTGCGCTCCTGGGGGTTCACCTGGGTAATTCGGGACCCGCAGCGGGGTCTGGAGCATCCCAAAAACGCGGTGAAATGCATCGGCCCCAGGGTCATCGATCCTGGGCCGGAGCCGCCGCGGGGCACGGGGCTGGATTGAGCCTCGTAAAGACTTTTTGGGTGGATTTTGGTTTGATTTTGGTTTGATTTTGGTTTATTGGAAGAGTTTGGAGCCAAATGCCCGCGGGCTGGGGCTGCGCTTCCGGCGGGCGGCCACGAGGGGGCGGCAGCGGCTCGGGCACGGCAGCGCCGGGAGAGCCCGCGGGGGGGA
>VYXF01000214.1:64281-74570 GCA_013397295.1 Polioptila caerulea
GATGGGGTGGACAGACGGGATAGAGTGGGACAGAGGGGAATGGGGGAACAGAGGGGACAGGGGGATAGAGGAGGACAGGGGGAGACAGAGGGGATAGAAGGAGACAGAGTGGGGCAGGAAGGCGTGGGGAGGACAGAGAGGGGACAGGAGGGGACAGAGGGGGAATCAGGGACAGGACAGAACGGGCAGATGCCAGCGGGCCCCTCCGCAAACCCAGAGCCCGGTTCGAGCCCCCCGGAGGAGCCAGCCGGGCTCGCCGGGCGCTGGGAATGAATCCCCGCTGCTCTCCAGCCCAGCCAAAGGCCCGGGTACCCCGAGAGGTGCCAGGGTCCCCTCTGTGCCACCCCCGGGGGCTGTGACAAGGTGGCGATGGTGCCGCGGGGTCCGGAGCTCTGCTGGGCTGGCTGCCCTGGAAAAGCTGGGATTTCAGGAGAAACCATCGGCCGTGCCCTCCTTTCCTGCTCTCTCGGCTCTCTTCATGCCTGCGATGTTTGCACACGCTTAATCACGAGGAATTAATCGTAATTGTGACCGGGGAATATTAATGGTGATAAAGAAGTGGCTGCAAAGAGCAGAGGCAGTGCCCGGCTTTCCATGGGATGACTCCCAAGTGACAACAGCAGGATTTATTTGACTGCTTCATACACTGATTTTTCAAAGCGAGTTGGTCAGAAAATAGAGGGTTTGTTCCAGACTTTCAGAGCTTGTTTCCATCCCAGATCAGAATGAAAGGCACAAACTACTCCCCCAAGAAATGTTCTGTAAGATGTTGATTTGGGAGAGTTGTTCCAGCGATGTTCAAATATTTTCTTAATAAAAAACAAGCTACTCAGAGAATTAACATTGCATATATCTTAAATTTGAAATGAAATCAAATATCTGGCTCTGTCACCTCCTAAAAACTGTGCAAATAGCTGCGTGTTTAGGATTTAAATCTTTTTTTCCTGGCATCTATATTAATTTGAAACATTTTCTCCTTGCAGTGTTTAGTGCTTCACATTTGATTTGGAGAGATCCTGGAGTCAAGTTGGAATTTCAGAAACAAAAGAGGGAAAGAAAAACTTGTCTTCTATTTTAGGGTCCTGCAGTACTGGAAATGCAAAAGCTGCAGAGTGAATATTTAACGAGTGCATGAGAATCCAAAAAAAGTGTAAAGCAAATGCCATGCAGCAGTCGCCTTGCCTTGTTCAACTAGGGCAGCATTAAGACATTAAAAATAGATTTACAGATTTCATAACGTGATTGCAACATTCACACAGGTTGGGATTTTTAATTTAACTTTGAACTGGATCATGCAGATTGCAGGGAGACCAGAATGGACTTTATTCTAATGGGAGAATTTGCCTTACGCAGGATTAACATATCAAAGGCAGGGCAGGATTTGGGGAGAAGATGGCACAATGATGGGGCAGGATTTGGGGGGAAGATGGCACAATGATGGGGCAGGATTTGTGGAGAAGATGGCACAATGATGGAGCAGGGTTTGGGGAGAAGATGGCACAATGATGTGGCTGCTGGTGAGGTTGGCCCCTAGGGAAGCTGTTGGAGAGTTTCAGACCATGAATTTGGGTGGCACTTGCTCTGCTCTTGTCACATTCCTTGTGTTGCCCACTGGGCTTGGTGCAGGCTGCTCAGTTTTCCTTCAATCTTCCCTTGGTGTTTGAGGTGTGGGCAAGCAGAGGTGGCACCGTCCTGGTTTAAAAAAATAATTGAAACATTAAGAAAAGACTGGTTTGGGGGAGAGAGTTAATGGATGCCATCCCTCCCGTTCCCTGCCCACCTCACGGAGGTGTGGCTGAGGATGGTGGCTTCGACATCAGTCTGAAAATTATTGATAGGAGAGGAATTCAAGGCAGGTGGGGATTCCCAGAATTTGTATCCCTAACAAGGCTGGGTAGCTGCAGCATTTTGGAGGTGCAGTGGGAAAGGTGAAGAGCAGAAAGGACACGGGCAGGTCTTGACTCCAGGATGGTGGAGAACATCCTTGCAGCTCAGTTTGCCTTTTCTCTGGATCCTTCCCTTGGGAATACACCTGAGCTCTGCTGGGGATAACTGCTCCCCTTCAAAGAACCAGAATCATGGAATCCTCTGCTGTTCCACCCCAGCAGGATCAAACAAACTCTGCCCACCCTCACACAGAAAGGCAGGACACTCCTCTGAGCCTCCTGCAGGTGCCAAGGGGTCGTTTTGTGTCTGTCAGGCTTCCCTTTGTGCCCCAACACGAGGACATCAGATGGCATCACACCACCTCCCAAGGGAGGACATCCACTGGCCCAGGAGCAGTGAAAATGTGCAAATGTGCAAATCCACCTCTTTGAGCAGAGGTGCTCCTCGACAGCTGAGTTCCCAGTGTCACATTAGTGACTTTTTCCTGGCAGGGTAGAAGAAAACACTGCCTGCACTCAGCCCTCACTGCTGTGCTGAATTTTGCTGCTGTGCTGGGCTGGTGGCGTGTCACGACCACAGGGATTGTCCCTGTTTTCCAGTCAGAAAATGGTCCATATGAAAACAACCCGGTGATGGGACCAACAAAAGGAATTATGAAAACGATATAATTTGGTCTGAGAACTCTGGTGCCTTCTGGGAAGCATCACATAACCCCCAGCATGAAACCTCCCCTCAGACACGGAGCGGTGTTGAGCAAGAGGCTTGACCAGAGCCACGATTCTTGATTTCAAAACATCCCAGAGCTCTGTGGCCACAGCAATCCGGGGCAAAATTGGAGCAGTCAGAGCAAATCAAAGCAGGGCAGACTCGCTGCTCACACGATTGCTGGAGATCATTTCATGCAGATATGCAACAGCTGCAACAAGTTTTCGTGCAGGGACTTGCCTTTATATTGAGCTGGAGTGGAGGCATGGGCTCCTACAGGGGAAGGAATGCTGGCTGCAAGGAGCAGGGAGCCTTCTGCATCTGGAAGGAGAATTCCTGCTGATTTGGAGCTCCTGAAGGAGAGGTGACCAGTTTTGGGGCAGCAGCTTGTGCTGGGGATTGGCTGTGAGCTGGGCTGATGTTTCCTTACATCTTCCAAAATGGAAAATGGGGTTTGTTTGTGAGCTTGTAGTGCTGCTGCCTGAGTGAGAGTTGTCCTGAGGACAAGGATGCTGTGTTTTGCCAGAGCACAAATTAAGCTCTTGCTTTAACACTTGGCCTTTTTTTTGAAATCTCCACTTTCCAGCCAGCTACAGCAGCTCAGGGCTTCATGGGCCTTCTCCAAACAACCTGTGCACGATAGCAAAGAAAAATAAACTTTTATTCACTGCGTGCTGATCCCTCACGTGCCCTGGGAAGAGGCTGGGAATCACCAAAGTGGAGCATGCTGAGAACTGGCCTCTATTAGCAGCTCATCAGAATGATCATTTTTTTACACCAAAATGTTGGGGTTTGAAGGTGCAGCAAAACTGCCAAGAAGGAGATTATGCCACATTAGACACCCAGAGTGTCACTCGGAAAGTTTTATATGATCATTTCACATGATCTCTGTGCCTTGTTTCCTCTAAAGCAGAAATCACCTGCCTGAGGAGGCTGGGCTGTCCCAGAGGCTGAGATCCATCCAGCGTTGGGTAAAATCCATGGTAGCATTTGCAACTGTATTTGCTGATTTTATCTGTTCTTCTTTTCAGGTTATCCTGTATTTAATGAGAGCTTTTTGGGGTTTTTTTTTTGTTCTGAGATGAAATTCCAGATTTATCTGAAGCACAGAAGCAGGTGCTTGTGAAAGGAGTTCAGTCCTCCCCATCAGAGCTGGGTCCAAGCCTTCGAGATTATTGAAACTGTTTTCACTCATTCAGCTTGGAGCATTCCCACAGGATTTTTAACCTCTGAGCAGGTTTCCTTTCATCAGCAGGGATTGCAGTAGTCTGCAATGGCTTTTTCTCCTTTGGTGCTGAAGTTAAATATGAATTTATAGCTTGATTGCATTGAGATTTCAGAACTGTGCTGCAAAAATCGCTGTTGCTGTGATCTTACCTGCCTGGAGATTACAGGCAAATAACTCTTGATAAACATCCCAAACCTTAGATGAGATATTGAGCTCCAGAGTATTTCTGTTAAGCTGCTCTGAAATTATTCCCAAAGGATGCAAACCTCGGCTTAGCTACAACTGTTACCCACAGTCTTTAAAGAACATTCTGAAACCTTTTTGCTAAACAATCTGCTCAGCTGTTACCAAGTTTTACCCAATATTCAAATGACACTTACTCCTTTTCAACCCTTGCCAAGCTGAGGTTATTAAGAAAGAGATACAAATTAAAAGGATTAAAAATGCAACTCTAATTAAACACATATGAGCAGTTAAAAGTCGGCTCTGCCCTGGTTATCTGTGCACACACAGAAATCACACACAACTTAAAAACAGCCAAAGTCTCCATTAAGAGCTTGCTGAAGGCACCACCAGTGTAATAACACACTGTGCCTTCTTCTGGCTAGGTCTTGTCATATTTTTTTTTTAAATGAGATGAGCCACTGCTCTCCCCACTTGCAAAGAAGAAGCAGCTGAGGGTGAGAGGAGGAAGAGGAGCATTCTCCACTCACATCCTCCATGAACTTGAGCTCCGTGCCCTCACCCCTGGAGAAGAGCTCTGGTTGTCCCCAAAAGCTGTGCCAGTGCCACGGGGTGGGGGTGGCTCGCCTTTCCAAGCAGACCTGGGCTTTCCTTTCAGAAGAATGTGCTACAAAAACACATCAAGCCACGCTGGCTTTCTGTGACAAAAGTGACTTGGTGTCTCGTCAAGAAGTACCCAAACAAGCCCTTGAAGACACATAATCACCAAACAGCATCTGTGATCACAGCTCGGCGTTTTAAAGGATTAGGGGGGGATTAGGAATTTTGTAAATTCCTCACCAACCTTTTGTACAGGCAGGGTGGAATATTTTTTAAAGAATTCACAGACTGTCTGTTAAAAGCCTTTATTCCCCTGATTTGTGCTGGGCGTGGACTGCTTTGGGATTTTTTAAAAGGTAGCATAACATGGCTCATCAATCTAGGCTGCACAGAAATCCTGCTTTGTATGATTCCTAATAAGTTTCGAGGGCTTTCTGCTCCTCATGAAGAATGGGAAAACCTCCTTGCACTGGAGAATAACAGGGCCTTTCATTCTGCCACTGGTGCTGCTGGTTTAACACCCCCACCCAAGGGAAGGATTTCACCTGGGGGAAAAAAGTGAGTGGGGTTTGATCCCCCAGAAGTGTTCCAGAAAATCTTCTCATGTTCTGGTACCTGTGGGCCCAACACATCATGATTGGCTCGAACATTCACAGGAAATAATCAGGGTTCACCAGACAGGATAACAGGATTTTCCTGCTTTTTCTGGGAGTGGGAGAAGAAGCTGGACAGGGAAGGAGAGGAACACCCTGACTCGTGCCTGCATCCAGGTGAGATGAGCTGGCATCATTTGGGTACAGTGGGTATCAGACAGGGATGTTCAGAACATCCCTTGGGCCAAAGAAATAGGAAATACTGAATTAAAAAAAATCTCTCTGCTGGAATGGGTTAATTTTCCCAAATTCTTTTTGGCTGCTGTCATCTTCAGGAGGGAATTCCTGTTCTGCCCAGCTCTACCTGGAGCTCCCAGCAAGGTGCAGCAATCCTTGCCTGTCTGCAGATACACC
Organism: Polioptila caerulea; assembly: GCA_013397295.1. NCBI lineage: Eukaryota > Metazoa > Chordata > Aves > Passeriformes > Certhiidae > Polioptila > Polioptila caerulea. Next base: position 69,892 of record VYXF01000214.1, read on the forward strand.
AAGGACAGGGCAACACAAACAGGCTGCAAACTGTGGGCTGAGCTTTCAGCTGATTTTTGTTTTCCCAAAAAAAAAGTCTGAATGTTCAAAGCTCTGCAGCTGACATTTCCTCTATAATTTTATCACTTTTTCTTTAGCCAAAAGCTAATCTGACCATGAAATCTGCTCCTTGTGTATGATCAATCACTCCCTCCTGCTTGTCTGGAGACATCTCAGAACTGTGACCCTGGAGGTCTTCAGGAACTGGTGAATATTTCTGGACACCTCCATAGGTGAGCAAAATCTGCCTTTGACAGCTCTACACCTCATCGACTTTTCTGATTTCTCTTATTTCCATAAGGAAGGAAGGAAGGAAGAAAGGAAGAAAGAAAGAGAGAAAGAAAGAGAGAAAGAGAGAGAGAGAGAGAGAGAGAGAGAGAGAGAGAGAGAGAGAGAGAGAGAGAGAGAGAGAGAGAGAGAGAGAGAGAGAGAGAGAGAGAGAGAGAGAGAGAGAGAGAGAGAGAGAGAAAGAAAGAAAGAAAGAAAGAAAAAGAAAGAAAGAAAGATAGATGGATAATCTATATCTGGAAGTGTTCAAGGCCAGTTTGGACGGGCTTGGAGCAGCCTGGCCTGGTGGGAGCTGTCCCTGCCCATGGCAGGGTGTGATAAGATGAGCTTTCCAACCAAAACCCTTCCAAGGGTAAAGACCCTTCCAACCAAACCACTCTGTGATTCCGTGATTTAGAGCAGTGAGGGAGGGTCCCCTCAATGTCAGCCCTCTGAGCCTTTGCTGTTTTCTGAGCTGGGAACTCAGGTAAAAATTGGATTTTTGGTACAAATCCAAGCACCAACATCCTCCCAGGCAGGAAAAGATGGGGGGATGCCATCCCATGTCTGTCTGACGGGTTCTTTGCTCCCCTCTGGCTCTCCTTTGCTTGCATTCAGGGCAGTGTGCATTAGTGGGGAATTAGGGCACGGGGATGCTGATTTTTGTCACTGCTTGTCCCTCAGATGTAGCCCGTGGGTTCTGGCCCCGAGGCCAGGCTGGAGAGGTCCAGGAGCTCCGTGTGTCTCTAACCAGAGGTGCTCCTCTGCAGAAACACATCCACGGGGTTTCGTAGGGTCAGCCCTGAGGAAAGGCAGTAATTCACTGCAGTTTAATTAACCTGGGAAGCCACTGCTCTGAACTGCAGCCACCTGTCAGGGAGAGCAGAGCCAACACCGGCATGAAATGGGAGAAATGTCCCAGTTGGAAACCAGAGGAGTAGGTGTAAATGTTCCCTTTAGAAGTGGGGAGGGATCAGTACACACAGGCCCAGCAGCAGCCCAGCTTATTGCAAATTGCACCTTCACCTTTTAGCTACATATTAAAAAAAAAAAAAAAAAGAGCTAATCCTTGAATATTTAATGTCCTGTTTCTTCATGACCACAGAGATTCATTGGGAAATGGGAGTACCTGGAAGAGAGGGGTAGAAAACAGAGCAGCACTGGGCAGGCTGAGCCAGGGCTGGGGTGCCTGCCCCCCTCCCTGCTGGGCAGTGGAGGAGCGCTTTAAAAAGGGAGAGTTTTGCTCTTTTTGGTCTCCTGCTCTCCTCCCCAATGCTTTAGTAATTCCTGGGTGACTGACAGCGACCTTCCAGGACAGGAGTCTCCAGTAAACAGCTGGGAAATGCCCTTCCCGCTGGTCATTATTGCCTAAGTGGCACCTTGCAATATTTCACAATGCACGGCAGTGACACGAGGTGCCATTTGCAGGGGTGAGGGCTCTGGAGCACTTGGCAGCATTTTCCTGGGCAGCCCGGGCAGGGAAATGCAAATGTGAGGCCATGTCCAGGAGAGGTGCCTCAGTCCCAGCTGTGCCAGGAGGAAGGTTTTTCCCAAATCCAATGCCTAGGAATGGCCTCTGTCTGCCTGGCAAGGAGAGTGTTGGGAGAGGGAAGTGTGTTACAATGTCCTGGGTGGCTGAGCTGGAAAAGCAAAGCCAAGGAGGAAGGAGGCTTTGAAGGCTCAGCTCCCCTCTGAGCATGTGGTCCCCATGGGGGTCCCTTGGAGGCCACTTAAATTCACTGATCCAGCAGAAAATTCACACAAAGCAATGCCTGGAGTGGTCCAGTCAGTGCCAGGAGCTGGGTCCTGCTGCTGAGGGAGCTCAAAAAGAGAAGGAAGAGAAGATGCCAACCATTCCCTTCTTGGCACTGCTGAGCTGCTGGTGCTGCACAGCAGGGCAGCCTGAGGCCAGTGAATCCAGGCACTGCTGCCCCATCCAGCAGCCCAGGAGTGCAGGGACACGTTTCTTTATCCCTCTGAGAAGGGGACACGGTGTGACACCAGCACAGTGCTCTGCCCTGCTCCAGCACACACCCCACCACCTCCTCAGCCGGCTGACCCCTTAAAAACCCTCCCAGCATTGAATGGAATTGCTCCTCTGGCCCCTGGATACCTCCAGACAGGTTTTGGCCTCTCCTGGCAGCACAGTCTGACACAGCTGCCCCTGGGGAAGCTGTCCTGGAGGGAGCAGAGCTGAGGAGCCTGGCCTGAGAGCTCCTTTCCTGTCAGGATCCTTGCAGGGAAGGATCACAAGGTGTGGAAATGCTCTCCTACGTTAAATCACCAAATTAAAGGTGTCAAGCCAAACAGGAATAATCCTGAAATAGTAAATACCTGAAATAGTATTTACTACTATAAATAATGCAGGAAATTAATATGGATGGAATTCTGCTGGACCGTTTTTAATGCACTTTGCTGGTTACAGCTGTTCACTGGAGATCCTGGGGCTGCAGCCAAGGTCTCTGTTTATTTTGGAGAACCAGAGTCCTTTTATTTGTGCTAATCGTCCACCTGTGTGATAAGAGAGAAAAATGGTAGAGATAAGAATAGCCTGTCACTGCAGCATTGCTGAGGGTGGCAAGAACAGAGCAAAGCAGCCGAGGGTTCTCTGTTGGAAATGAGCTTTTAAAGGGTCACAGATGATGATCAGTGAGCACAACTCCTGCTCCATTCATCACCAGGGTACCAAACCCTGGATAAATCCCTGGGTATTCCTGGGCTGTGTTTGCTTTTTCTCAGACCAGTTTCCCAGCTAATGCTTTTCAGAGACAGGTCTGAAATTAAGATTTCCATATTTATGTGCCTATTAACATAGATACATTAAAAAAAAACCCTTAATGAGCTTATGTAACAAATTGCTGTATGACATTGTAAACGACTCGGCAGAGGATCTGTACTTAGGGAGATAAGGATGGCATTTGCAATGGCACCAGCTCGGGGAAAATTACAAGGAGCAGCAATTGCATGGTGCAGGTAGACTGTCCTGAGACTGGAGCCTCCAGGTGCTGTCCCGCCAGCCAGGTGTGTGTGGGGAGCCTGGCCAGAACCCTCTTGCCCGGCTCACACGGGGCCACAGCCTCCACCCAGGCGTTTTCCATGTCCCAGGGACGGGATGAGGCCGTGCTTGGAGCTCAGAGCCAGCATTGCCTCTGTGCTGTCGCAGCCCTGTGAGCTGAGCCAGACCCTTCGGGCACATCTGCAGGGAGCAGAGCTTCCCCTGTGCCTGCTCGGAGCTGGCTGGATGTGCCAGCGGCTTTGGGAGGCCTCCAGCCACTGCTCTGTGCCTGCTCCACAGGGATTTGGTGTCTCAGGTACTGGCAAGGGCTCCTGGAGCTCCCAGGTCACATCTGGGCAGCTTGGGGCAGGGGCAGGGTGAGCTGGAGGTTTTGTAGCTTGTAGATATGCTTTACATGTCCCTGCTTCCTGCTTCCCCGCTCTAAACAAGCAAATACCTCAGCCCAAAACTTTTGGGACAGGAAGGCAGGGCTGCCTACGTGCGTGGGTAGTCCAGAGCTCCTGCAGACAAGCAGAGCGTGGCAGATTTTCAGTCTGGGGCTGCTGGAGATGTAAATTCTCCTCTTCTGCTTCAGGGATCCTCACCACAGACCACGGGCACAGCAGGATCTCCTGAGAACCTGAGGGAGGTTTTTAGGGAGGGAGGGCTGAGGATTGAAAAAGGAGAGTGCTCAAAGCCTTCCCCTCCCCGGTTAGTGCAGTTTGCACAGACAATCAACAGCGTGGGGCTCTTCCACTCAGCGTCCCAGGAAAACCCCGCCGGGCAAAAGCTGTGGCAGCAGAAGTGTGAACTCATCCCTCCCTCCATGCACTGGGAAGCCTCCCTGTGACCATCCACAGCCCTCTGTTGTTCCGCAGGGCCAGCTTTGGGCTCCGGAAGGCACTGTGGGCTCGGAGAGGTTTGGCTGGCTGTGCTGGAACAGGGCACAGGGGGCAGCCGGTGCCCTGGGCAGGGAGAAGGAGCCTGGGCATTCCTGGGGCACTGGGGGACCCTCACACATGGCCCTATTCCCCTGGCCAACCTGGGGGCTGTACTGCTGTATGGCACAGAGGAGGTGATCCCTGTCAGGGAACAGCGCAGTGATTTGGGAACAGGGAACAACCTCAGCTCCCTGTCCTCACCAAGAACACCGCAGGGATTTGGGAACAGGGAACAACCTCAGCTCCCTGTCCCNTTCTCTGTCTTCTCCAGGGAACATTGCAGTGATTTGGGAACAGGGAACAACCTCAGCTCCCTGTCCCTTCCAGAGAGCATTGCAGTGATTTGGGAACAGGGAACAACCTCAGTTCTCTGTCTTCTCCAGGGAACATCGCAGTGATTGGGGAACAGGGAACAACCTCAGCTCCCCGTCAGGGGA
>VYXF01000214.1:97521-109136 GCA_013397295.1 Polioptila caerulea
CTGTCCCTTCCCTGTCCCTCTGGCTCACGGACACCGCCCGGGTCCCCCCTGTCCCTTCCCTGTCCCCTCTGGCTCACGGACACCGCCCGGGTCCCCGCCCGCCCCCGGCTCGCTGCAGTTCCCGGCCTGCCGGGGCTGGGAGATGGAAGCAGATCCCAGCCGGGGCCAGGGGTGATGCAGCCCCCGGCCATCATCTCACAGAAACCCCACGGGTTTGCATAATGTCTTGTACAAGATGAAAACTGAGGAAACTTTTCTTTTTTCTTTTTTTTTTTTTACCTTTTAATAAAAAAAAGAGGTGAAAAAGCTATTATAAATAATATCCTTTTCAAAAGGATGTCAGGAACTTGTGGTTCCTGACTGGCACAGTGGCAGTAATTGGTCAGAAAGGATTTCAAGGGTGATGGTCTGATTTGGAAATCTGTCATAGTGTACTTGGGGAAAACAAAAACCCAGAGGTAGGACCATAAACAGAAAGGAAATATTGAGATGGTGATGGGGAGCTCATCCTTGTTGAAGGAGCTGATTCTCCAGACCTGTTGGAGGCCACACGTAGGAGAAATCCCTCCTTGCACAGCAGGGCTGTGGCAGGGAGAGCCAAAGCTTGTAGAGTCACCAAGCCAAGGCATTTTTAATTACAGGGGGTGACTCAGATATTAATGCAGAGGTCAAAACATGGCCTGGGATGTCCAAAAATGCACCTGGAGCTTAGGCTTGGCCAGGGCTGGCTCACTGGGAGCAGTGGGTTCTGTGCAAGGAGCACCAGGTGGGTCAGTGCTGATGCCTCCTGTGCTGGGCTCACTGCTTCCCACAGAGGCTGGTCCTGCACAAGATTTTCCACAAGATGTGGAAAAATTATGTGGAAGTGAGGCCAAAAAAACCCCAGGAAACTGCAAAGCTTGGATGTTGTGATGCATTAGGAAGTGCTGGTTGGTGTTTGTAAAGCAAACAGCCCAGGGTGCAGCTATGGCCATGAAGCTCATTGACTACAGCTGGTGCATTACAAAACTAAATGAAATTGCCGTTTTAAGGAGGGCAGAAGGCAAAGATTGTCCCTGCTGGCTGGATGTAAAGGTGGGTTTGGAAGTTGAGTCCCCTGACAGTGGGAGCTGAGGGCTGTGGAGCTCCCTCCGTGGGAATGGGGTGTCCAGGCTGGGCAGCAGAGCTGCCTGGAAGTTGCTTTCAGCTGTTGCTTAAGGAACTGGTTGTGATTTTAATAGCTGGTTGAGCTGAACCAACCAAACTGCTTCCAGCACAGCCCTGTGCTTGGAGGTGATGAGGAGACTTGAATGAAAGACAGCCCTGGATTTCCTGGGAGGCTTTGTTTTAGCAGAGCTTGGTTTGGTTTCTTAATCCCCAGCTCCTCCAGTCCCTGCAGGACTCCCAAAGTCGTGGTGTTCAGCTTTTCCCCAGGCCTTGGCAGGGATGTCCATATCCTTCCTTCTTCATCTGTGTGTGCAGGGAAAGGCAGTGGCAGCTCCTGCTCTGAATCTGGCAGGTGAAATCCATTTCTGGTCACAGTGAGCTGCTTCTGAGTATTTATGGTCAGACCAGGCACATGTTTAGGACCCCTAATTTTTACTGCAATAAGTCACAGTGAAATACCTAAACCCTTTACATGCCTAAAAAGGCAAAAATTTCCTTGTCATGGGACTGTGAGGGGTGTGAAATCTGCACTTATCAGCGTGGCCTTAAAAAGTTGTTGCGTGAGGAACTGGACTTGTCTAGTGAAAAACTTTACATTTTCAGATTTTTGTTGTGTTTCTTTCTCCTCATCCCCCCCCCTTTTATATCTCTTATGAATTTACTGGTTGAGGAGGGGGAATCTCCTGCCTTGTACCAGGGTGTAAGCTGAAAAATAGGCTAAAAGGAAATAAACATGTTGAAATAGAGGACTGCAGGGAGGAGTAGCTTCATGTCTGTGCTAATAGACTTCATTTAACTGTAGCATTTTGTACCTCTGGATGTTTTTCTGCTTCTTTCCTCCAATTCTTCTTTTGTGTTTATATCCCTGCCCTTCCAAGTATGTCCCTGCACAGATTCACTGTGAGGTTATACTGCTTTTATGAGGATGACACAAGAAAAGCTGACTCTTCCTGTGGTTCCTGTGGGCCCTGCCCTGAACCCTAAATGTGGCCTGGAACTCTGTGTGTTTAGGGATGTCATCACACCTGCCAGCTGGAAAGGTGCCCCTTCCATCTCTCTGTCCCTTTCTAGGCCGCTCTCAATCACCTTTGAATGTTTTTGGTTTGTTGGTTTGGTTTTTTCCCCCAGCCAGGCTCTTGTTGGTAGTGCCAAGTGACAGAGGGAAGCACTGGGCAGGAATTGATGCACAGGGAATTCCACCAAAAGATGGGGTGGAACTTTCCTGTGAGGGTGAACTGAGCACTGGAACAGGTTGCCCTGAGAGGTTGTGGAGTCTCACTCCCTGGGGATATTCCAAAGCTGGAATATCCCTCTGGACACAATCCTGAGGAAGGAGCTCAAGGGGACCCTGCCTGAGCAGTGGGGCTGGGCTGGGTGACCTGCAGTGCTCCCTTCTGACCTGAACCACTCTGTGAGCTTCTGTGAAAGGTGGAAATGGTTATTACAGGATGCACTGCAGCTGGGATGTTGTGGAACAGCCTCCCTTGAGACTTTAATGAGCTTCATTACAATAACGAGTCAAGCAAACCTGTCTGTGTTGGTGCTGCTGGGTGTGAGAGCTGATTCCTGGAGCTGGTGACTTGATGTCTGGCTGCTGGGAGTCTCCTTCATTGGCGCTTGTGCCCTGTACTTATTTCTGAGGTTTGAAATGCCATCATATGCGGGCAACTTTGGGACTGTGACTTTGTAGGCAACAGAAGTTGTTGTTCCCAGCTTACCCAAATGAGCAATTTGAAGGGAAGAATGTTCCTGTGTCTGAGGAAGGAACATGAAAAGTTACAAAGCCTGAACTGGGCAAATTACGAAAGAACTAAAGTTTTTCTCTCAATTTTGGCGGGGGGAGTTTAATCCATACGGGAGTGCTCCCTCTGGGATGTATTAGCTGACCTCTACAATACGAGGGAAAGGTGTCCAAGAACACCTTCTCAAAAATCTGTACCTAAACAACCCCTGAGGCCCAGACTCTTCCTTCCACCAGGCTTAAAACCCAGAGCCACCAGGCAGGTGGGAAATTGCATCCCTGGGGAGGGAAGAGGCTGAGGGCAGAATGCACGACTGCTCTTTGGGGCTGAGCTGGCTGCAGTGGGGCAGCTGCAGGACTGGCCCAGGGGAGCCTTGCACAGCCTTTCCCAGAGCAGGAGCACTGTGAGCATTTCTGGTGAGTCACTGCTGGGCTCAGCCCTGCCGAGCAGCGCTGCTGGGCTGAAGCATTTTGTAAAGCAGAGGTTATTCTCCCTGTTACTTCTCCTGGCTGTGCTGAGTTGCTGTGACAGTGATGTTGCTGGCTGCTGCTGTTAACCCAGCCTTCCTGGAGAGGCAGAAGTCAGGCTGGATCTGGGGGGAGATGCACAGTCACATCCATCCCTGCTCTGTGCTTTGTTGTTCTGAGTCCTGTCAAAACACCACAGCCATTGTGTGCCCGGGTTACAAACTGGGCAGGGATGTGACTGGGAGATCCTTTTCCATCACATCCCAGTGCTGCACCACATCAGCATTTTTATCCATTAATTTTTATCCCTTCTATCTTGTTATCCAAGAGGGTCACTTGTCTGGGTGCACCTCTGATTTTTCCATGCAGTCATGCATTTCTGCTCCATGCTTCAACTTCCTGCCTCATCAATGCAGCCCTTATGCAACCCTCAGCATCTCTGTGGATGAATAAAGGCACAGCTCATCCTTGGGGATGTGTGCTGGGGAGAAGACTGCCTTGGCTGCTTTGTGTGGAGGGGCAGAAGGAGCCATCCAGAAGTGCCTTGTTCTTGCTCTCCCAGGGAAGCCTGGGCTGGGATTCATTCCCTGCCTCTGCTGGGAGAAAGTGGCTGTGTGAGGCTCCTGGAAGCTCTCCTGGAAGCACCGGTGGAGTTTCCCATGTGCCACGACAGGGAGCTCGTTAAGGCCAGCCCTGGCACAGATTGCTCCTCACAGGATTATTTCCACACATTCCCCACCCAAACAGCCTCTCTTTCTGCATGAGCTCCTCTCCCAGCCCAGTCCCTTGGAGCAGGGTGTGACTTTTGGTGGGTTTTGTTATAATTTCCCTTCTGGTCTGAGCAATTCCCTCAGTGGAGAGGTCCAGGTTTCCTCTCCTGCATTTCCTGGCTGTGTGGGGTGTCTGTGCCCAAAGCCAGGTCTGTCAGCAATGCTGGGGGCCCCATCATGAAAAAAAGGTGTGGGAGGATAAAATGCTGCCCAGGAGTGCTGGGAAAAGGGTGAGGAACAGCCCTGCCATCCCTGTGGAGGTGCTCAAAGCACTGGAGGGATCTCCTGCAGCCATTTCAGGACTTGGGCTGGAGAAAGAGAGAAGTGTGAGAGGGTGTGCAAAGTGGTGTTTTAATTTTGTTTTCGCTTCCCACCATCCAAACTTATTTATATTGACTATGATGTAAATTAATTTTCCCCAAATCAAGTCTGTTTTGCTCATGGCAGCAACTGGTCAGGGATCTCTGTGGTTTTTAGGTGAGCCATGAGTTTGTTCATCTTCTTTTCTCTCCTGTTGAGGGTGAGTGGGGCTGTGAGTGGCTTTAGGCTAAGGTCAGCCCACCACACTTGTGCAGCTCTGTGTTCACCCAGTGCTTGAGCTGTTCCTTGATTTTATCACAAATTTTCCCTTTTCTGTTGTAAACCTGGTATCCACAGGCCTCTAATTCAGCAGGAACCCTCCAGATAAATCCCTCAGTCAGTGTGTGGGGAGTGCCACAGCTGAAATGGGCCAGGTTTCAGGTTCTGGGCTCTGAGGATTACAAAGGCTCTGTGTGATCTCCTGCAGTCTAACCAGCTTTTCCTCAAAATCGTGAGCAACACACTTAGAATTTTCAGCCATAGCTAAAATCCTATGGTTAAAAATATGAACTAGGGCTGTGTGTGTGCTTATGATGGCTCCAGATGCAACTGCAGGAAACTCTGCATGCAAGGAATGCACAAGGAAAGCTGCACTCCCAGCTCTGCGTGTGCAGGTCCAAACCCTTGGATTCATTCTTAAGATGTGCATAAAACCCCTTCCCCTTCACTTGGTTTTACTGTAACTGACAAAGCTGCCTGGCTCAAGCATTTCAGAAATCTAATGCTTAAGATTTCACTGTGGATTTTTTTGGCTTCAAAGTGATTTTGTTATGTCCCCAGAGCCCGGTTAAATCCTTAGTTATAATGATTGCACACTGAAGGGTGCTGTTACATAGAAATGCTGTCCCATAATGGCTTCGTTGCTGTGGAAAATCCGATGTTATTTGGTCATTCCCTACGAGTTCCCTAAGCCATCAAGACATTTGCCTCAAGGCTACAAACACAAAGCTACAGGCAAAACCCTCTGGACATAATGAGTGGGCATTTATGCAGAACTAAAAACTGGAACAGCTGAGCAGTGGATCTATGAATAGCAAGCATGCCTCTAAGCACAAAAGACATCATTCTGCAATAAAGGGGTTTATAATGGTTCTGACATCTTGGATGTCAAGATCATGCTACGTTGTTGTAACTTTTTTTTTTCCCCTCCTGTTTGTTTGTTTGAGCCGTGTTCCTTAAGTAAGGTGTGAGTAATTAAAGGGTGTGAGGGAAACCCTCGGTAAGAACAAAAATTGGGCAATGGGCACTTTTGGCAAGATCCATCATTTTGATCATGTTTGCTAGGGAACAAGCTTATTGCTCCCGTGCTGTATTCCCAGTTCCACCCTTCAGGATTTCTTAGGGGGTTCCTCTTGTATCAGCAGCTCTAATAGGCTCAAATCTAATGTTAGCTGAGAAGTGTCTTCTGATGGAAACACCAAGATTGGACTAATCATAAACTACAGGGTCAGGGAGTCAGGCAATACAAAGAAGGGTGATAAAATTCAGAGTGATTTGGATCCACAGGGAGCTGGAGGAGCTTCATGCTGAGAAATGTACCCCAGCGAGGTCTCAGGCCTTTGCAAATCATCTATAGGCACTTCCAAAGAAAAGGCAAGAACAAGATGGGAAGGGATGTGTGGCTCTTACACCAGGAGCATGATGAAAACCCAGAGTAGAAATTGGGGCTGGAGTTAGAATATAGAAACAGCCTAGAGGAAAAACAGGAGGGGAAAGGAAAAGTAAGAATACACAGGATGAGAAATCATTATCTGTGTTCACATCCGTGTGTATCGGCTCAGTTCTTGAGACACTGTCCATTTCCAAGTTGGTGTGGAGTTTTAGTGGGGTTTTTTTGGGGTTTTTTCCATATTTTCGGGATGTGTCAATCCTATGTGACTGGGAAAACAAACCCAAACATGTTTTGTGATCCTTGCAAAGTACTTTGGGCCTCTCCAACCCATCCATTGTAGAGATGAGCAAAGCCCCAGAGCTGTGAAGCTCCTACAGGAAAATGTGGTGCAGGGATTAGGTGCTGCCTCTGACCTGAGGAGTGATGGAAGTCCCTGCTGTAAAGCAGCAGAAACACCTGAGCTGGCTGGGATTGTGGCACAATAACCCAGCCCTTCCCTTTGAGAAGCAAATTTCCCTTCCACCAGCACAGCAAGTGCAGAGATCAGTGCTAGAGAGTCCAGAAAGTTGGCAGAAAACTGAAGCCTACAAGGCAGCTGTGTACTGATTTCCTCGTGTCCAAATGCCTTGCACAGCCACAAGCAAATTGTTTCTCCCCTTGGCATGTACCTTTCTTATCACTGAAAACCAGGTTCTGTGTCTATTTTGCATCTCACCCTGAAGAGAGTCTAAACTGCAAGATGTCAGATGTGGAAGGATGATACTTAAGTTGCTTAGGAAGGCAAAGGGATTAATTTCATTATCCTTCCATCTTCTTCCTTGCAGCTGATGGCTTTTCCTGCCAGGAACGAGACTCCTGAGGCCCTGTTGGGAGAATGACAGCCCTGGCCTGCTGGTAAGTGATGGCTCTGTACTTTGGAGAAGTTAATTGATAGGGCAGCATGAGAGAACTGGGATTGAACTGTCCCCTTCACAAAATGCCACGTTAAACCCAAGGATTTCTACTTGGTCAGTGACATTTGTGGGGTTTTATGAAAGCAAAGCTGTGTTGGAAATCTGTCCCTGCTGAGTGGTCCTGCAACACCAAACAGGGCAGTCTGGTCTAGGAGTCAGATTTTGTTCTGCTGTGTTGGTACTTATTGTGTTTCAGGCAAGGATTGTAATTTTTTTCTCTGGAAAGCATCTTCTACTGTTGCACATCTGTTTCTGTCTGTGATGGGCAGAGAAGAGGTGATTTGGTAAAGAGGGATTTTGACCGAAACCTGTTTCAGTTATTTGGATGTTTGACTGAAGATGTGTATTTTTGGCTGGTAAACAAAATAGCCAGTTATAAAATGAAAATAGGGCATTGAAATACCTCTGGTTTTGTATATCAACAAGTGAAGGGTAAAAAAGATGAGTAAGGACAGCAAAACTAGAAAGACTGGGACTTGGCATGCCCAGAGGTGGTGGTTCCCCTTCACCAAGGTCCTCCTGGCTCAGAGAAGAGAGACTGAGAGCTTGATTTTCATCTCCTGCTGTTGGATGTGTGCTGTCCATCACTAGAGGCCCCTCAGGACCTGCAAGAACGGCAGGGACAGGAGTAAATCCCCCCAGGTTTGTGCACTGAGGGGTCCATAACCTGTTCTCTGACCCCACACCTACATCAGGCGCTCTTGAGTTTGAGACCTGACTCTGCTTTTTTACCCCTTTGTGTCCGAGTGCCCCTGGGAGCTGCAACCTGCATTGCTCAGAAGGATGTGAGAGTTTCTCCTTTGTCATGGAATGAAACCCTTCCAAGCAGTCCAAGAATTCTGCTCACAAAACGTCTCCCTTATCACCTCTTCCCTGTACAAACTGCATAATCACCACTTACAGCAGCACTGCGAGCTTATTTGCTTTGTGATTTGTGGTCGGATCATTGCATTTCAGCTCTTACCAATGAAAGGAAATTACTAATAAGACACTGGTATTTACATTAATTGTGGCTTTGGGGAGATAGTCCAAAGAAAATTATGCTAAAGTCAGTTATTATGTGTCTCCCTAACAATTAGAATGAAACCCGAAGTTTATAAAACAAATGTTGATCTCAAACAGATTTTAGCTGCTGCTTGATATTTTCCCTAGAAAGAGCTGAGGGGATAAAGGGGGTTATTATCTTTTTCTTTTTCTTCCTCCTTTCTTTCATCCACCTTCTAAAAGCAGTGTAATGAGCATGGCTGGAAAGGTAGCATGTGTGCAACTGCAAGAGAAGCTCCTCATTTGCAGAGAGCAGGATCTCAGCTTCCCAGGACGTCTCGTGGAGTGGGTCAGTTGTCACATGTGCCACACACTAAATGTCAGGGTTTCCTTGGCTGAGGCTGCTGATTTTCATTGGTTTTGTTTCATCTCAAAGCAGTTTAGTGCAGCTCTGTAGGCTGAGCAGAGGTTTTGCTCTAAAACATTCAAGGTACTCTCAGCTCCTTTCGTGTGTATCCCACGAGATAATTGTGTGAGTGTGTGAAGAATTCTCCTTGCTCCTACTGCCATTTGAACTATTCCTGGACACTAATTCAATGCTTTTTGTGATGTTAGATGTATGATGAAAAGTAATTTAAGGTTCCTCAGGGTGACTCACTTGCCAGCATAGCAGATCCAAGAAGCAAACACAGATGTGAGATTTAAATTCTCTTTTGGCATAAAACACTGCCTCATGCTGAAAACCACAAACTATGCCCAGTGGAGACTGGGAACACAACTCTTTTTTTAGCTTCAACTAGTCAGGTAACTCCTGACTGCAGAGGTGAGCAGGGATTCATGCACCTTGTTCTCTCACTGAACATCAGAGCTCTTTGTGCATCCTCACTAATGGTGGGATTTGTCTGACCTGAGCTTCTCGTGGAGGCTCTGTAGTGAGGAAATGAAGGCATTTCTGAAGGATGAATCATCTCCTTTGCTGTCAAAGTCTATTTTAGGGACATGCCTGAAGTGAGGTGAAATGAAATCCTTCCCCAAAAATTCCTGTGTAAGAAGGGGGATTTTGGATGCTCTGGGGAGGTAGCCTGGGCTTCCTTTCCTCGGATGACCCCGTGAGCAGACTCTTCCCTTACATCACTGCACAAGTCCTGAGCAGATCCAGGCACAGGAATGTGTGTTCTGGCACGGGGCAGGCACACTCACACGTTCCTGCTGACCTGGCTTTGGGGTTATTCTGCTCCCCCTTGCCCTTTTAGAGGCAAAATGGACTGCACTGATATGTGGCTGGTCATCAAGAGGCTGCAGACTAAAAGTGTAACTGGGTTTAATTATTAAGGTATAATTGAGGTCTTTGTGTTTATGGGATAATTGTTTCTTTTTTAATATAACTTAAACTTCGCAATACAAGAAACAGGCCTGAACCTGTGGATGGAGTGCTGGAAACTGTCTGAGAAGATTAAGGTCTCTTAATTGATTTCACATAAACAGGTGTGACTGAATTCATCAGAAGAAGGTTAAGACTAAATGTATTCTGCTAATTATGTGAAAATTGCCAGAGTGTGCTGGGTTGAGCAATTGCCTTCCCTTTGCAAGTGGGATCATTCCTCAACTGTACATCAAACGGGAAAAATGACATTTCCTAAGCAAATGAGCCAACCTGTCACACGCTGGGCTTTATTTTGAAATTTCTTTGCTTGTAGACACGTTGGCAGTGGTGGATTTGGCAAGAGGACATGGGAATGTCCCTGCTGTGCCTTACCTGACTGGCAGTGTGGGAGGACAGGTGTCAGAGCAGGGCTGTGTCATTCTCTAAACTTCAGGAATCTGCACCATTGGGAATTCCTGTTCTGGAGAACTGAAGGAGTAACTCTTTTTAAAACCCTTGCTGCTTGCTCTCAGTGTTTATGTGACCTCAAGTCAGTTTTTTCTTGTTTGGTTGACTTTGGGTGTTGGAGATGCAGAGCATGGACATTTCAGCAGCACATGGAACATCCTTTGTCTTGGGTTTCAGGATAGCCACTGGAGTACGAAACAAACTGATTGATTCTGTTTGCTCTGCACTCTTTGCCATCTGTCCCCCTAATCTTACATCTGGAGGGAACAAGGAACAGATTGATCAATTGATTGGCAGTGTTGAATGTGGCTGCAGAAAGGACAGCAGTCCTGCTTTTGGGGTGTCCACCTCAGACTGTGCAGGTGTGACAATAAATTGGGGGAGGAGATAGAAGTGTCCCAGCACAGCATCGCTGCAATTACTCAGTGGTGCTCCCAACAAAACCATGTGCTGATGAAATTGTTCTTTGAGTCTCCAAACTGAAGGGTGACTGGTGTTTAAGGTGTGATTTCAGCAGCACATTTGCATAGAGATGCTCTAAAATTAGTTCAGTTGCCTAAATCGCTGTTTTGTAACAGCAAAGGTGTTGTTTGTAACATTTAAAATTAATATAGAAAACAATATGCCTGGTGCATTACTGTCTTTTACTAGTTTAATTTTGAGACTCAAATGCAGCCTGACATCGATGAGCAGTGAGGGATGACTTAGAAGCACTTTGATTTTGTGTTTTACTCAGGTTAAAGTGAGCAACCACCTGGTAATAAGGAGCAAAATCTTAATTTAAATCTGTATTTTATAAAACCTCACTTAATTGCACCTCTACAGAATGTTGGGAAACCATCTTTTAAATGCAGATGCACAGTTTTATGTATATTATTTAAGATATTCACCATCCATTCAGATTTTCAGCTTTTCTTTTTTTTTTTTTTTTTGAGATGAAGCTTTCTGAAGTACAAATCTTATTATTCTTAGGGGATCCCAGCAGGAGAACCTGTCTGTGTCTGCATTTTGGGAAAGGGATGTAGTGGTTGTACCTGCACCTACTGAACACGAGCTAAAGTTATGCTGCCTCCAAAAGAAAAAGAAATAATAATTATAAATGAACTAAACTTTTCAGGAGATATCAGACATAATCTTCCATGCTTCTTGGCTTTGCTACAGCATTAGGAGGAAGATTATTTCCAGATTTAGGTGCCATAATTTGGGAAAGATATGGACCAGGTGAAGAGTATCTAAAAAGGAAGGGAAAAAGAGTTTGTGGAAAAAAATATTGAACTTAGGTTGCTTTTCTTGCAGACAAGACCAGGATGGAATTAAAAGCCTCCAAAAAGGAGGAAGAGAGTTTATCCTCTGTGTCCATTCACCCATAAAAATAAATTTCTTGACTACAAAGCTAGACATCAGAAAACGATTTTTAGCTGTAAGAGGATACTTGTAATAGACTGTGAGTTTCAGCTGAGCAAAAGAATAGACAAGGATCAGTTTGGAGTGGGGAGGGGAATAGCTGGGAGATTGCTCGAGATCCCTTCCAGCCCTCTTGGTCTAATTTTATGATTTATTTTTTTAATAATGGCTCTAAGCACTCTTGTACTCTACAATGAGTTAGAAGAAGTAATTTCAAAAAGTTGTAACTTCACTTACTGAAAAATCATTCCTTATTCCAAGGAAACATGTCAACTTTATTTTCCTGTCCTGGATTGCAATTTTTTTCTAGAAAAGCATCTTCCTTTAAATGGAACATGGTGAAGAA